>JAEIFV010000861.1:0-131623 GCA_018904265.1 Lordiphosa collinella | reverse complement strand
ACATCAAGGCCCCGTGAGTGTTAGCCATACTTACACCGTTTTTATACTCTGTACCAAAGGTACATAGAGTATAATAAGTTTGTCCAAACGTATGTAACAGCCAAAAGGAAGCATCTCCGACCCCATAAAGTATATACGAGGTGTGTTCAAAAAGTATCGCGAATTTTGAATTTTCGCGGGTTACGTATATTCGAATTTCGATTTTTTGTGGCGTTATGTTGGTACTCATGTCTCTCACTTATGCCGACAAGCTCGGCCATTTTGAATATTCACTTAATTGTTGACAGCTGCTTTGCTTGCACGTGTTTTGGATCGTCTTCGATTTTTACCTATTAAAAAAAATGAATCAAAGAACCTGTATTAAATTTTGTGTGAAAAACGAAATTAAGTGCGCGGATGCACTCCGAATGTTGACTTTGGCATACGGAGAAGCTACCTTGGACCGAAGCAACGTTTATCGGTGGTACACAATGTTCTCAGAAGGCCGAGAAGATGTGAACGACGAAGAGCGTGCCGGACGCCAGAGCACTTCAACAACAGACGAAAAAATTAATGAAGTGGAGAAAATGGTATTGGCCAATCGTCGAATCACCGTTAGAGAAGTTGCTGAGGACCTAAACATATCGATTGGCTCGTGCCATTCGATTTTTACCAATGATTTGGGCATGAGACGGGTCGCCGCGAAATTCGTACCAAAATTGCTCAATTGCGACCAAAAACAGCATCGCATGAACATTGCTAATGAGATATTAAACTCTGTCCGCGACGGGTCATAACTGGTGACGGGTCATAACTGGTGACGAATCGTGGGCTTATGGTTATGACGTGGTGAAGCGAAGATCTACTACCACTAACCTTTTGGAATTCACATCTTCAGTGATCAAAGGGTTCATAGGTAAAATGCAGACTGACGTCATTTATACGGATTTTAGTAAGGCTTTTGATTCTGTTAATCACTCCTTGCTGCTTCACAAACTGAGTTTAACCGGCTTTCCAACTAACCTCCTCAGTTGGATTTCTAATTACCTAAGTAGTAGAACCCAAAAAGTACTATTTCGTAATTCATATTCAAAGTGCATCCAGGTTACTTCTGGAGTTCCCCAAGGAAGTCACTTGGGCCCATTGCTTTTTACTGTCTTTAATAATGATCTTCCTTTAGTCTTGGCTCACTCTCGGGTGCTTATGTACGCCGATGATGTGAAAATTTGTTTAACATATAATGATTTGGTTTCCCGCTATAATTTGCAAGCAGACTTGGATGCATTTCACTTTTGGCGTCAAGATAATCTTCTAAACCTTACAGAAGCTTACCACAATTAGTCACTTACATGCTTGATAATGTGGCATTGCAGCGCCTAAATGAAGTAAATGATCTTGGGGTTATTCTTGATCATCAACTTAAATTTAACTCTCATGTAACTGCTACTGTAAATAAGGCCAGAAGTGTTCTTGGTTTTATTAAGCGGTGGTCGAAAGAATTTGACGATCCCTACACTACCAAGATTCTTTACACTTCTCTTGTCCGTCCTACACTTGAGTATGGTTCTTGTGTGTGGTCTCCGCAATATATGACCCATCAAGATAGAATAGAATCTGTGCAAAAGCAATTCTTATTGTTTGCCCTTCGGGGCTTGAACTGGAATCCTGAGGTCCGTTTACCAGCTTACTCTAGTAGACTACTTTTAATTAATCTTCCTTCCTTAACCGTGGAGTTATGCTTGGTGTAATCTTCATGCATAGACTAATTAATAGCGAAATCGACTCATCGGAGTCGGTTAGCCAAATCAATCTTAATGTTCCTTGTAGACTGTCCCGTAACTTTGTCCCCTTATCTCTGAAACATTGTACTACTAAATATGCCTTGCATGATCCGTTTCGTGTCCTCTGTGCTGATTACAACAAACTCTACCGCTTAATCAATTCGGAACTTTCTCTTCCTGCTTTAAAAACCCCTATTTTAACTCATTCGACCCGTACTTAACATTGTTTTGTACTTTTCGATCCGGTTTTCGTGTCGCTCGTTGGCGGCTGCTCCTCTCGGTCGGTTGGGCGGGAGGTGGGCTGCTATTTTGCCTGGGGTTCGCGCGTAACAGGCTTCGGCTTGGTGTCGTAAGGGCCACTTGAACGTACTGTGCATTGTACGTCAACGTCCATATAAAAATCAAAGCTCAATCATCTCAATGGAAGCTGCCGCACGAACCAAGACCGAAAAAAGCGCGCCAAGTTCGGTCGAATGTGAAAGTTTTGCTGACAGTTTTCTTCGATTGCAGTGGCGTGGTGCATCATGAGTTCTTGCCACAGGGAAGAACGGTCAATAAGGAATATTACCTGCAAGTTATGCGCAATTTGCGCGAAGCAATCCGCCAGAAACGCCCGGATTTGTGGAAGAACAAAAATTGGCTTTTGCACCACGATAACGCCCCTGCTCATACATCGTTGCTTGTGCGCGACTTTTTGGCCAAAAACAACACACTAATGATGCCGCAGCCACCGTATTCCCCAGATCTGGCCCCCTGTGACTTTTTCTTGTTCCCTAAACTGAAGAGGCCAATGAAAGGACGACGTTACGCTACGCTTGACGAGATAAAGACGGCATCAAAGGAGGAGCTGAACAAGATAAAAAAAATGATGTTTTGAAGTGCTTTAAAGATTGGAAAAACCGTTGGCACAAGTGTATAATATCTCATGGGGATTACTTTGAAGGGGACAAAATAGATATTCATGAATAAATAAATAATTTTTGAAAAAACACAAAATTCGCGATACATTTTGAACACACCTCGTATATTCTTGATCAGCATCAACAGCCGAGTCGATATAGCCATGTCCGTCTGTCCGGCTGTCTGTCCGTATGAACGCACAGATCTCAGAGATGGTAAGAGATAGAGATTTGACATGTATGGGACATATGCTTCTTATACTTGCAGGCAGTTGAAGCTTATTTTCAATTTTTGCCACGCCCCCTCCCGCCCCCGCAAATTGATAAAAAAAAAACGTAATATCTCCCACAGTTTTATAGATAGAAGGTTCGTTCCCTCTGGACATATTTAGTAATCAGGATTATTTATCGATCCCCCAAAGGAATGGTAAGGATCGGATGAAGAATTGTCGAGCTATAAGGAAAACAAACAATTATGGGCAGCACCGGTTGCATGGGCAGCACTTCACAGGTATGTTATAGTCGGGCTTGACCGACTTTCTTTCTTGTTTTGATTTACGTCGCCCTTGATTGGTAAAATCTTACACTGTGGGTCGTTCTCTAGGCAAGCCAAGCAAATGAGATTGCAATAATCCGCCAATCAGTCAGTTGTCCAGAGTTCTTTATTACGTCCATTCAGCTAGACGAGATTTAGTAGTAAGTTCATTCAACGAGTTTCAGTTTTATACACACGTCCAATGAGCTTGACGAGATTTTGGCACATGTCTCGAGTTCAATGGAAAATACCACAGCTTAAGCAAGAGAGGGGCTTTAGATTCAAAAAGGGAAGCCAGGTATCTACAGCTGTTGACTCGTGACATCGACCTTAGAACTTAAATCCCCTGCGGTTATTAGTACGAGTTCGCTGTCGCAGCCGAGGTTCGCTACACTATTAAACAAAATAGCATATGCTTGAAAAAGTCAGTCGACTAATTAAAGAACTTTAACCAAATTTAAAAATCCACCAAAACCACAGAATATTGCATTGCTCTTGAATGCTTTTCAAGCACCCATAAGGACAGTCTCATGATGACTTTTCTTTGCCTAGATAATAATTATGCTCAATTAATTACAATTAGCCTGCAGGTTTGTAACAATTAAGTAAACTTGTCAATTTACCAGGACAACCGTTTACAAGCATCTGCACATGGCTGATGAACCCTCAGGTCAAACACACACACACACACATACACCCAAGAATCGTCTTGTACATACGAATAACTTTGTCAATAACTAACACAATTAAATGGAAATACAATTTGAGAAAAATGGGCAATTCAATTAACAAAAGGACTCACAAATCATACACCCAATTATTATTAGCCATTATAAATGAGTTGGCCTTCTAAATGGCAATCGCAAAAATACATTTCTTATTGATTGAATGCCAATTTGTTGTCCTTCACTCTTTGGTGAATACTGAAAAATTGTTTTTCCCCAAATGTAGCCTTTTTCACACACACCGAACACAATTTCCATTTGCAAATCGTTTACGAAAAGATTTTATTTATACAAATACGAAACAAGGTTCTAAGCACCCCATAGACACCTAGACTAATACGTATTAAATGCGTATTAAGCAGGCACACACACACACACACACATGCGAATGCATGGGGAGGCTTACAATAAGGCTTAGGGATTTGCTAAATAAATTGTTGCCTACTTAAGAGCGCACCTTTTACGCAGAAAACGAGAAATAAATTACATGAATCCCAAATGGAAATTGGTGACAGTTAAAAAGTTACATAAAACAGCTCAAAGTAAAAAAGTTGGGCAGGCGTAAATAAACTAAAGAATTATAATGAAATTTTGCAATTTTGGATAATTTTTTAGCTGCTCTTTAGCTGCCATAATTCACACTCCTTTACCCAGCTAATTCATGTGGCCGCGCCTAAAAATTTTGCGGTAAACCCGCCTGCCTAGCAACTGCAAATGAGTGATACTAGGGGCAGAGAGAGAGTAGCAAAAGGTAAAGACAAAAACGGAAAAAGCAGTAAAGCGTTAAACCGTTAGCTGTTGGATTGAGTCGAACAGCTGCTGGCGACACCTTGCAACAGTTGCCCGTAAAGAATGAGGCGAAAAAACCTCACTAAAGCTGACGTTGCTAATGCCACCAAGCATGTGGGTGTGTGTGTCTGTGTGTGAAACGTAGCTTTGCATACATATGCATTGTGGTTAAGCAATTTGCAGGAAACGAAATGAAAGTGCTAAGCGCATTGGCCGTCACTCACCAGCCCTCCGCTGGCCCCCCCTTCCCTGTTTTGGTATTGGTGCTCGTATGTGTGCAGCAGGTGCGATATGGCAAGAGCCGACTTTACTTTGTCTGTGTGAGTGTGGATGTGTTTTTTGTGGCTTGCGCTAAATTTCATAATTTTCTTCTTCTTTTTTTAACCAGACTCTGCTGTTGTCTGGTTGCTTCCAGTCACGTGTCATTCCATATCGCGCCATAAACAAACCCAACTCGGTTGTGTCGCGTCCCCACTGCCAACGCTGCCAATGCACCTTGGGTCAAAAGCGCCCAGGACAATATACATAAACTGGAAAATGTTTCTTTAGAAAATCTAATGAAATACCTCAGTAAAATTGATATAAGTGCAAAATGGTCAAAGCCGTCTCAAAACCGAGGATTGATAATAATTCAATAAACAACAGAAATCATTCAGCATTCAGCAGATAAATCCGATTTACGATAACTGATTTACGACTTGCAATTTCTGAAGAAAGACACTGAATGTTTAGTTAAGGTTACTATCTGGCTATTAAAATTGGTCTAAAATACACTCTCACAATATCCAAGGGCTTTTAACTCTGCAAGTTCTGAAGTTTATTCTCAATTTTGGGGTTAACAGTTGGCCGTTCAGTCGATAAACTTTCTCACCAATCATGATTACCAATTTTATCAGTCTCAATCCGCTATCATTATATTCACCGCTTAAAATCGGCAACCATAAATCAGTAATCGTAAATCGGAAATATCTGCTGAATATGCCCAATAAAATGAACTGATATGAGACTATTTCATCGGGGTATCTCCAGGACTCGTCAGTGAGAGAAAATACCGACTTGTGAATCATGTTTTTTTTTTGCTATTTCTGATGAACCATTAACTGTACATTTGTTTTTGAGTATACTCTTTCCCTCAATCATTATCTCTTCTTATAACCTCCAAAACTATGGCAAACCAGTCATGCTTTTCTTAGAAAATTGATATTTGTGCAAATTGCTCTATATATTTTTTGAGGCCAGTAGCGTCAACATAAATTGTAATTACTAATTAGTATGTCAAAATATCAATGAGATGTGTATGCAATAATATAATTGTACACAGAGGGGGAGAAAAAACGAGAACATTAAACTCAAAATGAGCTCATTCGTTGTCAGAAACTAATCAAGACATCAGCACCGGTCGCGAAGGCGGCCGTCTTAGACGGTTATATAATTGGCCAGTACTGAAGCTGTACGTCTGAATGGCTGCTTATACTTTTTTATACCACCGCAGCGGTTGAGGTAAGCTGAATGGGACTCATTTCATGGACATTCGGGACAGGTTATTTTCCTCTGTGTAGGAAACGGTACAGGAGATTTTAGGATTAATAGGCAAACAAGAAGCGGTCACACCTATAAAACCGCTCTTTTTTTCTTCGTTTATATGTGCTTGTTAGTCGAGCTGCAGTGCGAGCAATCCGACGTAGCTTGTCAGTCGATGCCGGAATCTGAGGACAGAGGGAAGATAACCTAGAAAGCCACATTAGGACGCCGCTCTTTTTTGAGTGATTTTAAAGTCTTAGTGACATGCTGCAACATTTCTGGAAAAGGAACGTTTCGTACCATTCAAGGCATATTTTGGCAACATTTTGTGAAGACCAAGACAGTTTTTGAGTTGCGTGCTCTCATTTCGAAAGAGCAGGACTCAATTTATGTTGCTTGCTCTTTTTAGAAAACGCGGCGACGCAGCAATTTGTGCTTCTATGTTAAATCTTCTTTGTTCAAGAGCGAAACATTAAAAGATGTAATTGAAAGACTTAAACAATCTCATTTAAAACAATTGTGTCTACGATCAGTTTGAAACGATGGACACCACATAAATTTAACAATCCAGGTTATTTTAAGGGGTAAACTTTTATTTTAGCTTAAAATGTCCGGGGAAAGAGCTCTCCCATGAAAAGCAGATACAAATCCTAAACATTCGTGAAGCTGATATAAATGTGGCAGATTTTAAAAAACCGTCGTCGAAACACAATAACCAACTTTTGAATAGAAAGAAAGAAGTTGCATCTTCATAATTTTGGGAAACGTTGCCTTACACAGGCGGCATGTGTGCTAGTGAAGCAGGAGCTGAAACCCTACCACCTCCACTCTGTCTCCAAAAATTACACCCAGCTAGCCACAATAATGTTGAAAACGTCGTTTGGAAACGAGCTTGTTGGAGCTGCTTACCTGCCACCATCCTCATAATGGCGCTTTTCTGGCTTGGAGGTATTACTTCTTGGCCAACTGGGCCCAAAATTCATAATTGTAGGCAACTTTAACGCCACGCACTGACTTTAGGTGTATTTTAGAGTTAAACCAAGGGGCACGCATTGCACCAGGCGATTAATGGTGACTGTACACAGGTTTTGGTCACAGGTAGGTCCTTCTGTTATCCTTATAATACGAGAGAAACACTCTTATGTCTGAATTTCTACTTGTATAAAGGGCTCCCAGGACACCTCCAATCAGTCAGAGAGGAATACGAACTTTTCTCGAATCATCTTCCCATTCTGGCCACACTAGAGCTGAGACCTTAAACGATCCCCAACAGGAATCGGATTGTTCTCCTAGTAACTGACCTGAATTGGTTCAGAAAAGGCTTGAAGACATCCTCCATTTAATCATGGACATCCATTCCATTGCTTATGAGTAAGATCAAAACTGCTACTAATATCGCTGCCCCAGCAAACCCACTTTCTAGTCACACAATCCGCGAGGAATGGTTTAACTGCGCTTAAAAAAGTCTAAGGAGGGGATATAGCCTTACCTATGATCCTACCGTAGATCGCTTATATACAAGGAGCGCGAATCGGGTAAATCCTAGCTATAATCAGAAAGAAGAACAATGACAAGCGCCTTGAGAATGCCACTCTAAATGAAGATTCCAAGTATTCGCTTTGGAGTCTCACCAGGTGGCAGAAAAGGCATGAAGAAATATTAGAGGAATCCTAATGGAACATGAGCAAAGCACCTACAAGATAGATCTGAAGCTTTTGTCTGTCACCTGGAGGAGAGGTTCCAGCCTTTTAACACTGCCTCGGCAAATAGAGTTCAACTGGTTCAGGAGACACTGGGAGTCTCACCAGCTCCCAACGCCAAGGTGACATAAGCTCGCTTAAAAGCAGCAAAGCCCCTGGAGACGACGAGATAAGTAAAATTAGCTTGCCAAGATGACACAGCCCCAAAAGGGCCAAAGCCGAGCCTCTCTCAATCTCTTGGCTTGTGCGCTTCAAATTTTAGCACAAGAGAAAGGGACCTACAGTTTAACGCCGAATCCGAACGGCAGTTTGAGAAGCTTTTGCATGGCTATTTACTGCAATGCTGGCGCCAACAGCAAAGAGGTGTAGCCGGGTGTAAAGTTTATTCAAAGGAAAAAACTTTTCATTAGATGTTCCGAGGCGGGATCGAACCCCTCATGCTCAGCGGTCGCTCACACTAGCCGCTGAGCCACCCGACTACTACGACGAGATGGACAATAGAAATAGAACAAATAAAGTTGCTCCCTACCAAGACAATATTGTTCCTTTTACTCAGATTCAATGGTGCCCTACGTTTTAGCTACTTTCCCAAAGCATTGAAAAATGCTCATATTGTCATGTTGCATAAGCCAGGGAAACCTCCCGTGGAATTGGACTCCTATAGCAAATAAGCCTACTCCCTGCCTCCTGAGGAGAATCTTGTAAACTATTAAGCGGAAGATTCCAACGTTTCTTTTTGGTTTTCGTGGCACACCGGAGAGGCTACACAGAGTGGTCAACTTTATCCTGGATGGATTCCATGCCAAAAATACGTTGTGGCAGCGTACTTGGATTAAGGGTGCGCTTAATCCTCAAATCTTCCTAACAAATAAGTCTTTTCTCACTGTCAGGTCCTTTAGTGTTATTCAGGATGGCCTTAAATCCTTGAAAAAGAGGATTCGGTTAGGAGTACCTCAAGGCAGCATGCTAGGCCCAACTTTGTATAGCCTTTTTACCTCAGACATGCCCTCAGCGCGTGACGAACATATCGACAACAATCAGGTCCTTCTTATCGCCACCTTTGCAGACGACAATGCGATGATGGCATGGGACAAGTGTGTCTATTTGGCAACAAACGCACTCCAAGAGTACCTTAAGAAGTTCCAGAACTGGGCCTGCAGATGGAATATCTCAGATATTTCAAACGTTCAACTTTCTCACACAAAATCAACCCTGTTGGCGCTCTGATTACAATTATGTTTATCATCACTTGCTTGTTCGTTTGACTCAACAATAAATGTGCGATGAGTTAGCGTATGAGTTTTTGCATGGGCTAATACAGCTCAGCTGACACAGATGGAAGAGAAAGAGGGAGAAAGAGACGCCGAGTGATTAAATATGAGTGTGAATTTTTCTGAATGATGAAATCAAGAAAAATTTGATTCTCGAAGTTTTCTGGTGTGCATGCTTTATTTAAACTCTCAGAAGGAATATTAGCCCAAACATGTTCCAGCACGGAGAGACCCTTCCGCACAAAGCGGGGCAAATGTATCTAGGAGTGACCATGAACAAATGATTTACATTCAATATGTTACCGCCGAACTAGCTGAAAAGTTGCTTACCAAGGCGACAAGAATGAGCTGGCTTCTTATCCCATATGTCTAGTGCCAGGCCGTATGAATGCGCAAATGTATGTGGAGTTCCTGGAAAGTGAGCTTTTAACATTCGCGAAAGAGTTCCCTGGTGACAATAGGATTTTCCAGCAAGATACAATTTCCATACACTTTGCCCGGCATACCAAGGCATATTTCAGCTCCTGCCATATTGCGCTTTTTTAGTAGCTGGCATTAAGTCTGTATCTAAATCCAATTGAGGATCAGTGGGGCTTCATTTCTGCCAAAAATATTCGGCGCTGCAAAGCGGGTACGACACTCTAAAGCTGTTAGTAGAAGCTATTGTAAAGGTGTGGGAATATACTGATATGAGCCTCTTACAAAACATGTCCAATTCAATGCCCCGGCGGATGTTTGTTATTGGACAAGTTAGAGGGCAACCCAATTTCATATTTAATTTATCTTCAGCCTACATTTAGAGTTAAGTTCCCAAATAAACATTTTGTAAAATTTGCACTTATAACAATTTTCTATGAAAAATATTTGTTTTTTGTTGATACTGAATTGATATAGATAAAATATGTGTGTTTTTTTTCAATTTCAATATCCAATACCTTTGTAAAAAAATATCACATATTAAGATGATGAAGATGCTCATATATCAACTTAACTGAGGTTTTAGCTTAAGAGAGGGAAGAGATTTGACTTTGCAGATTGTAAATTTAAAAAGAAAACATAAAACTTATTTTTGCCCCACTGTGCTGGTACTGGTTGTCATAGAGCATCGTTTGTTACCCAACGCGTTGCCTTTCGCCAACTTTTTGCCTTATTTCGATTTATTTTTATGTGAATTTTTCTTGTGCACTTTTCCATTGCGGCGGGGGTCTCAACCCTTCTCGCACTTGTTAACTGAAAATATTTTCTCATGCGTAAAATGCATGACAAGCGAAGCAGACACGGACATTGACGCATTTGGGGGGCGGACTTGGTTGAGTGGGATAAAGGTTGTTGGCATTGGGCTAGCAAATCGTCAACGTCAGCAATCCATTGCCATGTCGGATCAGTCGAAACTGACCTCTATACGAAAAATTTAGGAAACTATTGGCATGACAATTTTAAACTCTCCTTAATTAAAAACAAGAGCCATTCAATTAAGTATGCAACACAATCGAAGAACAAGAGGCAAAAACA
Source organism: Lordiphosa collinella (assembly GCA_018904265.1). Lineage (NCBI taxonomy): Eukaryota > Metazoa > Arthropoda > Insecta > Diptera > Drosophilidae > Lordiphosa > Lordiphosa collinella. The sequence goes on along the minus strand of JAEIFV010000861.1, from coordinate 120,911 downwards.
AAATGGCAATATTGAATTGAAAAACAGTAAAAAAGCAAAATGCCAACACAATCGAAACTTTTTCCCAATTTAAAAAGTTGCATCCCAACTGATATCAACAAATAATTAAAAGCAAACCCTTGACTGCGGCCATTACAATCTGCCTCATCATCATTAAGTATTATGCCGGTGGATTCATTAACCCGCGATGGTCGTTAAAAGTTTTTCCTTATTTCCGTATAAAAAAAACAGAAATTATTTTTTTTTCCTCAGAGAATCAAGCAAACACTAAATGGTAGCCTAATCAAAAAAGAAGGAATTACCTTCACCTGTGCTTCGATACACTTGAGTGCACGACATGAAGTAGTTATAAAAGCCAATTCAAATAAATATTATACATCACATTATCCCTGAAACTTCATTCCTGCTCTGTCAATTCAACATTTTCCTATTCAATAAATTTCATTCTTATTCCTAACTCACAGCTTGATCAACTAACATCAAAACTCTCCGTGTAGTCTCAAGTTTTTTTCTTTGTTGTATTCAAGGTAAACAAAAAATCGCATAAAAAAATATTTGTTAATTTCTCACTTATTAAATTTATTTTTTATATTTATTTAGAAACCTTCCCAACTCAATCATGTGTGGATCTTGCTGTGGACCCTGTGGCGTATGCTTATTCGGCTCTTGCTGTAGCCCCTGCTGTAGTCCTTGCTGCTCTCCTTGTTGTTCGCCATGCTGCTACAGTTCCTGCTGCAGCCCTTGCTGCGGTCCTTGTGGTAGTTGCTGTGGCGGTTGTGGGCCATGTTGCTGAAACTAAAAGAGCGTCTGCTGAGATCATCAAATTTCATCGCAAGTCCAATGAATCCTTAGAAAATAACTTGAGACAATACAACAAAATAGACGCAATAAACCAAATTTTAAGGTAAAATGCAAGTGTATTCTAAAGAGTTTAAGGCTGTGCCATATTTAGTCGGCCTAACAAGGAAGGAAGGACAAATGCCCGTAACCAAAGTGTAATGTAGTTGCTTGCGTAGGTTATAACTCGGGGCTCACCAGGGTCCTTAACTAAATACAAGTAATTTGTAAACTAAGTGCCATTTTCTCATGTTCCTGTCTATGAAAATCTAGGTGGATTTGGTGAATTTGCCCTGCTCATTTTGAGCATGAGCTAAGCGAATGCATAAAGTCCACCTGGATTTGCAAAAACAGCAACATGAGAAAACTGCGCTAAGTGAGACCTTTTGAATATGAGGGTGTGTTGGATGGTGCCAAAATTATTACAAGCTGAACATGACCTATAGACCAGGGAATTTATGGGAAACCCTCGCTGGGAACTAAGGAATAAACTTGACCTAGAGAACAGAAAATCTGTGGGGAATCTTCAGTGGAAATCGAAGATGAACTTAACCCAGAGACCAGAGATCCAAAAGTGGAATACCAGAGGGAAAACTTTGCGTAAACTATTGTTTTAATTGGGTTGGGGTTGGTTTGAAGCCTTATGGACATTAGAATTGAAGTGTTGTAAAATTGATTCACTAAATTGAAAATATCTCAACTTCCAGCTCGCGTAAGGCTATGCACGATATACCCGCTTATTCGCCATGGCTGTTTTTCAGGAAAATTTAGATCAAAATAATGTGGAGCGTTTTCGAGATATCTTCAATTTTGTGGGACCACCTACCATGCCGGCCCATAAGAATTGCACCCGACTAGCATAGGCTTGCAAATGCTCGCTAATTTCTTAACTTACAGCTCGCGTAGAGCATTGCACGGTTTACCTGCATATTTGCTATGGTTTTGGCTGATTTTTAGTAAAATTTTGATCAAAATCATGTGGAGCGTTTGGGAGAAAAGTGATGATTTGTAGGAGGACTAAGTGCAGTTATTCAAAAATAATTAAGACCGCTCCAGAAATGAAACCAGCTCAGTATTAGCTCAGCTTAACACATTTGAAGCGAAAATTAGCACAAATGCGATGACCTGCAAACTGTGTGCTAAAGAGAACCATCCGATCCGCTTATGTTCCAGCTTTCTATCCAACAGCAAAAAGTTATGTTTTAACTGTTTTGCGAGAGGGCACCAACTCCGAGAGTGTACTAGCACGTACAACTGCTATATATGCAAGGATTGCCACAATTCGAAACTCCATAGTGGTGAGAAAACTCCTGCGTCCTCCGCAACAGTCCCTTCCAAAATTTAATACAGTCCACTTCCTCAACCCATCAAATAAGCATGCAAAACTTCTTTGTTCCCAATACGCCAGGAGTCCTGTTGGGTACTGCTCTAGTCCATGTGTGCCATAAGGGTCCAACTCGGGCCCTACTCGATGCAGGTTCCGAAGGCTCGTTTATATCCGAGAGGCTTTTCCAAACGATAAAGCTGCCATATTAAAACGTCTGAGCTCAAGTTTCTGGCTTAAGCCAAACTATTGCAGCTCAGACTAAAAAACTATGCAAATTTGAGTTAGTCTCTCCCCATCGGCCGCGACTGCAGGTTGAGACTACAGCTTATGTGATACCTCAACTGGCAGGGAATTTACCGTTGTGCACTATTCCTCCTACTACCTTCACGGACCTGCCAGATCTCCAATATGCCGACCCTTCATCATTCACACAAAGCGCACAAATTGATAAGCTCATTGGCGCCGACATTCTACCGTCGATTCTGCTCAGTGGACTCCGTTCCAACATACATAATATATTTGGTTGGGAGATAACGGGTACTGTTCCTTCGCACACTTCAACATCGATCTCTACTTTCTCCACGAGAATTTCCATAGTAAAAGATGATTCTCTACCGGTACGACCGGCGATAAGGAGCGAATATTACTTGACTAAACCAACACAAAGAATCGAATCGGATAGAGAGGTAGTATCGCTTCCACTCCGCAGCCCAGAACATATCGCACCGGGGCATTCTACTGACTACTCCGCTCTACACTCTCCACATCCTCTTCAAAAGGCTAATAGTCGTAGTCATATAAGTGATCCAATCCTTCTGTATCCATGTCCACATCCACCAGTAGTAATAAGGACGACAACTACTAAGTCGCACCGTTTCGTATGTTCCCAGACACTCCTTGCCAGATCCAAGACGGGTCCGCAGAAATGTAATATTCACGATGCAGCCAATGAAAGTAGATGTACTCTAGGTATCTTATCCTATCGCTGCCAAGACTGCCGAGGCATCCACCCGCTAAAAAAGTGTTAGCGATACCTCCGGTTGAGCGCCGAGAAGCGGTTACGGGCCGTGCTTATTAAGAAGTACTACTCTAATTGCTTGGGTCACTCGGGAAGCTTATGTAGAAGCGATGATAGTAGTCACATCTGTCACGTTGACCACCGCACTCTCCTCCACGTGCAAGATTGCCAGAAGGACCCGACTTCTCTTCTAAAATCATCTATTCCATCGTAACGAGCATATGCGCTACCACCATTCCTCCACGCACGACCTCAAACTAAACCTCCGCTCGAAGAAACGAAACCTGAAGTACCTGGACTTAAAACAGAAGTTCCTTAATATTGCAACTAGTGCAAGGGAGGCTTAATGTTTGTGTTCCGTTCCTTCGTTCCTAAATCCTTAATATTGCAACTAGTGCAAGGGGTGCGGAATGCTTGTGTTCCGTTCCTTCGTTCCTAAATCCTTGCAAGCCGAGTTAATTTAAGTTCTTAAGTTCATCAATTATCGATAGCGACGGGGCGATAAAAAAGTTCGATAGCTTATAACTCCATACATATGTATATTCTCTAATTAAAGAAAAGCTAAGAAAAGTGCACGCGTATTAGTACCTCGACCTACCCCAATTCTTCTCCCAAAATTTTATTACGCAAACCTGCACACTCTAAAAATCCCCAAGTGCATTACCTATCCACCCGAAGCCACCCTAACTTTGGAAATTTACCATCCCACATTTTCAGTAAAATGTAAAATAGCTTGAGGCAGCCCCTACCTGTTGCACAGCGGTCGCGCACTCTATCCGCTGAGCCACCTGGCCACATTTTCAGTAGTCTTAAATAAACTTGCAAATTTTCATAAAGATCCGTTGAGAATTGTGGTTATGGCGGCATTTTTGTGCAGATTAGGATTAGTTGTCACCAAGATTAGTTGTCACCCGTTAGCATATGTGGGCAAGCTCTTGTTCCCATTGCTCCGAGAGTTATTTTACGGCGCTTCTCGACTTATCTATTTCCGATTTACTAGCAATATTTATAAAGCCAATTTAATTTTTGAATCAATTTACCTTTGACATTAATTTCTGTTTGATTTCAAAATGTTGTACAAGATGTTGCCTGATTCTCAGTCATTCCTGCAAAACAATTCAATCCAGTAACATCTAAATTTGTTGTGTAGTCTCAGTCTTTAAATTTTTTGGATTTCAGGTAAGCAAGGGTATTAAGTGAAGAGGTGGTTCTCATTTTTATTATATTGAAAAGTTTCACAGATCTCTAAACCATGTGTGGACCGTGCTGTGGACCCTGTGGACCTTGCGGTTCTTGCTCTCCTTGCTGTTCACCATGTTGTGGACCTTGCTATGGACCTAATGTGTTCGGACCTTGCTGTGCAACTGGACCGTGTGCAACGTGTTACAGTTGCTGGCCGTGTTGCTGAAGCCCACCTGCATCACAATTGGAATCCAAAGAAATGTAAAACTCATAGCAAACTATCAATAAATTAGGAATACAAAACAATCTGCTGCTTCCTGCAGAATGGTTCGGCTTGGAGGTTATAACCCGTCTTAAAGTCCAAGGAGTATTAACACTGGCCGGAAATTTAAAAAACAAAAATGCCAAAGTCGAGCAGCGAGATTTTTCCTTATAGACTTAGTGAAGTCATTCAAAGGTCTCGGCATTCTTCAGCTTTTTTAGTGTTACCATACATTTTCAAGACATCGATTTTGGCGATACTTTGCGTGCTAAATGCGTACACACTGAACCCTCAGCTTGAGAAACCGCCGACTTTTGGTTTACTTTGGGTGTAAATGCTGCGGTTTTAGTGTGAAAAGAGTATTACTGCTCATGCAAGATCAGGGTTTATCAAGAAAAGCGAGCCAAAAGGTGAGAATGTATTGGTGTGACTTGCCCTGTCCGACCGCTGGCCTGAGAATGAAAGCAAAGAGCTCGCTGTTTGCTCTCTAGGGCCAAGCCTCGTAATGCGCTCGGCTCGAGTCTGTGTTCAGTAGTTTTGGGTTGTTCACTAAACTGAACAAGTGAACATGTTCTTTAATTGTTCATCTTTGTTCAGTCAGAGTTGCTCTCTTGCTCTTGTTCAGCCGCTCTTGTTCTGTGAGTTGTTCATTGAGAGTTGTTCAGTGAATTTTTCACTCAATTTGGTGACTCTTCAGCTGTTCTTTGTTCGCGTGTCTGATTGTTCAGTGTAAGCAACTCTTGAACAGCTGAACAACTGAGCAGTTTGAGTAAGTTGATTCACTTTGAAACTTTTTTTGAAAAAAGAATAAGTAAGCATGTTTGAACAACCTTTAACCAATACTTGTTCTCGGCACCTTCGGGGCAGGCATGAGCATCGCTGTATTATATGCTGACAGCCTCAAAAACCTTTTCCTTTCGCCAATCGTTTAATAACATTCCAGGGATTTAAAATACGCTTTCTGCTATGACGATCTTGATTTGTTAAAACTAATTTTCATAATAGAGCAATCAAGAGTGGACCATTACGCTTAAAACAGGAGACACTAACAACGCTTTCTGTGGTTTTTCAGCTTATGCAACTGATAATTAGTACAAACGAGGGATCGAAGAATGCCTCAACTGGCACTCGCTAAAGACCCCAACAATAACACATATAATATCTCTGCTCCTTGTTTATTTTATTTTTCAATATCAGCCTCATAGCCATAGTCCACTTCGAATGGGTTTTTAGTCATCAATTTCTTGACACCGCTATCCAGCTTCTCCAGCGACATCGTCTTCATACGCTTCACATTCATGTCCATGCCGAAGTCATCATCCCAGCTGCGCCTACGCTTTTGCTGGATTGTCCGTAGATCCGCATGAGCCTTGAACACCTTCAGACTTTGTACAATTGCTGCGCTCCGATTTCGTTTTCTTTGTTTTGGATTTCGTTGTTCTGGGGCCGACTTAACGCCCTCGGAATCGCTTTCATTATTGATCTTTACGCTATTCAATTCCAGGGCCAAACTATTTACTGAATCGCACATTTTGGCTTAATATATTAATTTTTAGTGCGTCAAGAGCAATGTCAAAGCCCACAGTGTAAATGTTATCGATAAGCATGATTTGGAACAGTTTATCAGTGTTATTAAAAACACATAACTATTTATTGAAAATACATTGCACTCCCTTACAGTGAATATCTGAAGGTTTGCGAACGTGACTGGTACACTAGGAGTGCGCTATGAGTTAAACCCTTGTTCCACTGGCACATTCTGTAGTCCATTCTCAAAAAGTGATTATTTCTTGTTCCACTGACGAATGCTTATCACGGTTACACTCGAATGGTTAAAGTTAAATTCAAGTAAACAAATATCAGCTGTTTGTATTGCTTTGAATTGCAATTACAAATTTAAAGTTTAATTGGCCTTTAATATTTCACTGAAATGGATTTACCTGCGTTGCTGCTGATTTGCGAAGAAAATCAAGAGTGCATATGTCAACTGCAAGAGTGCGAGGACCATTACGATGCGCTGATTATTGAGTACCAACGGAAGAATAGAAAGCGAAAATCACACAATTTGTAAGTTCATATTATTCTTATTAGTTGAATTTGTTTTGATTTTAGTCTTGGATACGTTGTAAAAGCGATATGGCGTGTTTTGGGAACGAGATGTGCCTAAAAACTCAAACGCATTTTTTGGGGAAAGCTTCCGCGTCGAGAGGGACAACTTTAACTTGCTTGAAAATTGTCTACAAGGAATAGCAAAGCAGGACACGAACTTCCAGATGGATATTCCATAAGATAAGCGAATTGCAATTGCCTTGTATACGCTTGGCTCCTCGGCCGAATATCGGACAATTGGCAGGTTGGTCGTCGTGACGACTTCCATGGTCGGTAAAATCCTCCATGTAATGGCCTGTTTTCGGGTTAAATTCATCTGATAAACAAATATTATTAAGTAGAATTTATTTGTAATAATAATTTATTATTGTTTGAAGAAGAATTCAAGTTTTGCCGCTTACCTTTCCCTCTCACAATCAGCTGTTCTATTGATGACACTTGGACTTATCGATAGAAAATCTAGCCTTTTAGCGGAAAAAAGCTAGAAGTGCCCGTGCGAATGTCAAATATAGTAACAGTGATTTGATCATCCACAGCGGATGACCTGCCGAATGGACATTTATCTTTTATGGGGAAATACACAGAGAGAATGAGGTCATTTAGCTCATCCAGTGACTGACCTACAGAGTGTGCCAGTGGAACAAGGGTATTATAAAGTTTAGGGTTACATGTGGTCGAAATCGTTTGAAAAGTATTCTTAGAAAAACTTTTTTGTTTTCCATGGAATTGACCTAAAAATCAGCATTTATTTATTTGTTATGCTTTCACAATTTTAGAAAGTGACTATAGCTATAGCTGCGACTGTCACGAAATGAGAAGTGGACTCTAAACGACGCTGAAATCGAAGTGGTCAAAGAGTATAAATATCAAATCGTACTTTTGACCCCATCAATGAATTTTACCAAACATGGGCGTCAAAGACTCAAAGATGCCAAGCTAGCGATAAACAGTACACAGAGTTCATTTATAGCAAAAAAAAGATGTGAAAAGCAGCGCAAAGCTCAAAGTCTTTGAAAAACTTCGCGATCTATAATGTGCTACGCCGCCCAAATATGGAGACATGCGCAATATGAAGATGTGAAAAAACTACTGATGGGGCTTACAAAACGAATGTTTAGGCTGGCAATAAATACGCCAAACTATGCAATTGTTCTTGAAACTGGGCTCTCACCAGTGTTTGCCAAAAAGCTAGACTTACACCTAAGCTGTATGAGGAAGGTCACGGGGCCTTCATGTGAAACATGTGGCATAGGATAAGCTCCGATATTTACAGACTTGTTGTGTGTGTTGCTATATACTCGATAGTCGGCAATTTACATTCTGTACTCGAAAATAAAAACTCGATATTCAGTACTCGTTTAGAAGTACTCGATACTCAGTATTCGATTCTAAGTACTCGATTATAAGTATTCACTAATAAGCATTCACTACTAAGTATACCTATAAGTCCCTATAATAACCTTAAAGAATCTAGAAGAATTTCTCTTGGGTTCAAAGGTGGTTCTAAACAGCGGTGATGTCTGTGATGATTTGAGTGTCCTAATCACAGCCTTGGCTCCTTCGTCATGCTGCTGAATGGCAGATTGCTCATAAAGCGCCCTGATACTCTCAATGGAGTCTCTAATAAGCTGGTGGATGGATCTTCGTTTGCCATCTTCAAGAATCTCCACTAGCTTCGAAATGTCGCATTCCAGTTCACGCAGCACTTTGCAGCTTAGCTGTATAGCACTTGATTCCTGTGGGTCGGCTTGCATTTTTTCAATTGGCGATACTGCCATTCTACTTCTTCTTGCGAACCGAACGCAAGTCTCTCCTTCTATTTGGGGTGTTTTTAGCTGATGATGTAGTTGGGTCCCTACTCATAAGTCGTTATTATTGATCGTTGCATAGTTGCGCTATGATCCCATGGTTGTCCCATGGTTGGCAGTGAGGTCATGCAATGGTTGACACTCGCATTTATGGGAAAGAGTGTGCATTTATGGGGACTGAACCTATGCTGCCAGAGATTTGCTTGAGATTTGCCAGGCGGTAATAGCATTAGCCTAGCAGCCATTTCGGCAAGAATTCACTCCGCTTACTAAGATGCAAGAATACTATTAACCGTCAGCCCAGGGTTCTTCATCTCGTAAGGGGGGTCCAGAATCCGTGTCCTAAAGCATTACTGGTCACTGTTAGATGGTCGCCGCACCAGAGTGAGGTGGCTATACGGGGGATACCTGGCACATGGCTGGATGTCACGAGTTGCTTTATGTTAGTCGCCTCATACGACAAGCTATGACTTGCAACTGATATTGCTCAAACCCCACCCCAGTACTAGGGTACAACCTTGGAGCCAAAAATTAATTCAACTATAAAGTCTACTTAAATGGAATTGCGGCAGTTTTCAGGTCGAGTAGAGCTCCTGAGTTAAGACTGCACATTATGCAATATGAGAGAAAAAGAAGATAGTACTCACCAGTTCATTGCCAAATGCCCATTCTTAGGGAGATAAGGCAATTCTATTGGGAGTGAGAAAGCCTTAGCAGAGAGGAATTCCTGGATGTTTTAAATGGAGGAAGCTGGCCGAAGCTCATTGGCTACATTTATGAAGCTGAACGATACAGACAAGTGGTAAAGGAAGAATTTGATTAGTTAATATACTCTTTCGCTGATGAAGGCTCCTACAAAGATCTGGTATCTGGAAAATTTTACTGAAAAACCAGTTCATTCATATTCTAAATAAATTAGTTTTACTTAGGCATTTTGTGTTTAATTCTTTTTATTAAGCTATTGCTGCGATCGAGTTGAATTTTGTACTTGATTTGTGATTTTGCGCTAATCTAAAGCGTTGATGATTTCGTTCAAGGCAACTTTAAGAAGCGTTGCTCGAACTACATTCCAATTAATTTGCAAATTATCTATATTGAACATGTCTGGCATTCCAATTCCAAGTTTTCGGCCTTGCCGCTGGTGTTGAGGCGACCGCCTCGAGCTCCGTCTTAAGTTAACCGGTTCTGGTTCATCCGAGTCCTCATCGTCTTCGCTGGTTAAGTTCATGTCTTCCTCGCTTGAGTCATGCAAATTTCGAGTTACAGTCATATCGGGAGTGGATCCAAATGATGGACCCATTGGGCTATTATTAAGAGCTGGGCGGATATAGTAATCAAGATTGAACCGACGCAACGCGCTATTCCCCGATCCAGGCAGTTTTCGATAAAGCAAGTGACGACGTGGGGCTATGCGGTGTGGCTCTATTAGCGGCTGTAGACTGTGGTGGTGCTGACGGTGATGATGCCGCTGGCGATGCCCTTGCACATGATGTCCATCACCCACTAGGACGTTCTCCGGTCTTAAAGCTCTTGTCATTTGGCGACGTCTATACCGTATAGCACGTTTGAGCCGGGCTTCTAGTGCTTCGATATCTATTTCTTCATAGGCTATTTCAGTAGTATGCAGCGACATGGTTTCTGTTTTTTTTTTTGGAGGGAATTGTGAATGAATTGTAAATTGAGACGGAAATGAATTTGGATATGGCCGGTTGGGAAAAGTTTGTGAACTAAATTGAACTATGTTTTTGAAACATGAAGCTGATGTTTTTAGAAGTGACAGCAAATTCCAGGGCACCCTGATTCGTTCAATTTCCAGTGCGTCTCCTCGCCTTTGCATAACTTATGTTGGCCTGATTAAATGTTTCGACTTTTGCCTGCCAGTTGGAGTTAAGCTCAAATTTGATCCTATCGCACAATTCATTTCCATGCCAGTTCGTCCTTCCCGCTCTCTCTGTCTCTCTATCCAACCAATTCCCAGGGCTGCGTCATCGCATACATCGTAAATGTAATTCAGCGCTTGCGGAAAGTGCAAGACTCGTCGAGCTTGGGCAAAATGAATGATGAAAACCAGCTCCCCTGGCATTTTTCCTTGGCATTCTAAAACACAATATATGTACGTACGTATGTGGCACAGCCACACACTGAAGGAGAAAGTGGAGAAGCAATTTGCCTGAATTGAAATGTCAGCAAAGTTCATTTATAATTGTCGACGACATGAGTAAAATGCTTCCACTTGACGCTAATTAAAATCCCTAGTTAGCCAATTTGAATGTGGCGACTCTTTTTTTGTACTGCAATTACTCCTCCATAAATTAAGCATTCCCTTTGTCCCAAATGGCACTTGCTGCAGAGTTAACCTGACCCATTGTTGGGTCGTTCTCTCTTTATGTGATTTGCCATTAGCTCAAATGCCAAACAACAACAGAAGCAGTAGTTGCAGCAACTGTGTGTGTGTGTGTGTGTCGGTGGTTCAGTGAAATGAAGCAGCATCTCTCTACCTCTACCTCTGCATTGGCATTCGCATGACTAAAACCGGCTTGATTTTTTAATGAGGTTGGTTACCCCCACCCCCCCACTTCAGTGTTTGTACCCGGCACAATTTGTCTTGTCAAGGAGTCCGCCCTTAGCTCTCCCTGCTGCATCCTTCTTTAATGAGACAATAATGTTGGTTTTTAATGAGTATTAACCACATTTTGTACTGTTACAACGAGAGCAGAGACAGAGAGTGAGAGAGAGACAGTACTTTAACAGAATTGACAGAACTTTATCGCTTGGAAGTTTCGGATTGAATTTCCAGAAGTTTGGTTAATTCCAAGCTGTAAAACTAGGAGTTCATTTACTTTGATTTATTTACTTACAATGCCCAAAGCATTTTGTTCGATAAGCTGAAAGTGAGTTGCATTTAGAACTTTGAGATATGGAAAATCCAAGAACTCCGAGTTTGCAAAGGGGTTTTAGCTCAGAACATTTTGTCAATATTAATTTTTAATTTTAAATATGAAAAAAAAGGATTTATTTTACAGATTCGGTGTAGCAAGGACCCAGTTTTTAGAGCCTCTGCCTCTACCATAACTTAAGCATAATAAAGAAAGACCGATAGAAGTTTCGGTAGAGAAACTCATTTTGTTTAATGATGCTTTAAATCTTACACAGAGATTCTTTTCAACATCAACATCTTCCCTTTAAATAAATTCATTGTTAAGTTTTGATAAATTTATGTAAATTCACTAGATGGCCCGGCGAATTTCATACCGCCTAACAATAAATAACTGTAGTGAGTTAACTTAAGGCCCTCTTCTGGTCTAGACGACTGAAGACGAACTTTAAGAACCTTGTGATATTCAACATTTTTAGTTTTGTTATCAGGAGCAAAAATAAATAATGCAGAGGGTTTGCCGACACCTGAACATGACACGTACAATTAACCATGAGAAAAACATGCATGTCCCAAATTCACAAAATCACAAATTTGTTAATCGTCATGGCGAGTCGAAAATTGAATTCGTCCTCGGAATGAAAACTTCCTCACCTTTAAATTTTTCTTTCATCAATTTTCTTATCACCAAACGCGTTCCATTGCATAGTTTTGGTTGGTTTAGATTTCGAAGCATGATGACTACCGTGCCAACCTTTAGTAGCAAATTGAGCGGTGGCATAGTTGGTGGCATCGTCCTCGTTTGTTACACAGTCGATAGATTTGAATGAATGCAGAGTACCAATTATCTGATTCTAAGCTACAAAGTTTAAGGGGGGAACACACTTTGCGATGAGCAAAAGTAGATGGTTTTTAAAAAAATTCCAGAAAAAAAAGTATAAGAGATTTTTTATTTTTGTTTTTTTTATTAAATAGTTTATGAATGAAAGGAAAATACAAAATTTTTTTTTTGTCAATATGAGGGCCGTTTAGAAAGTTATCGGCCTCCGAAAAATGATGAATAAAAAAAGGTGCCCACATGGTGACCATGGTTGCAGCACTTGGGATGATTTGAAAAAAAAAGAAAAATGCAGTTATGTTTAGAACTAATGTGGCTATCGTTCGGCCCTCCGAAAAAAATTGAAAATTTTTTTGACAAAATGGCGGTCATTTGAAAACAAAAAATTTTTTTTGGCCTTTTTTTTGTAGTGTAGTGTAAAAAAAGTACACTTTAAATATAGGTATCTAAAAGTTGGAGGGCCGAACGATAGCGACGACAATTCTGCGTCGTATAAGCCCTTCCGGAGCAAAATCGGTCCACTGGTTTCCTCTGAATCGTGGCCACCAGTTTGAAAAACGTGGTTTTGAGATAAACGCGTTTAAAGTTTGCAGTTGCTAGGCAAATCGGGTCACTTTGGGTCATTAAAAGGGCTATATCTTCTAAACTATTTCGAATTTTTGAAAATCCTTTTAGGGGGATATTTTTGAATATCCAAGCTACAAAAATATGCAAAAAAAAAAGTCGAAAATTTTTTTTCCGGAAAGTGTTTTCCCCCCTTAAGTCATCCACATCTTTATTCTTAGCCGCTAAAATTGCTCGCTAATTCTACCATTCAATATTTTTGTGGCTTGCAATAATGTTCGGAAATACTTTATTGATGAGCTCGTCTTTCGATGAGACGAAACATCAAAAATTCGGAGGAAATTAAGTCAATCCGCTCGATTCATCGACAGGGACACGACCATTACCGTTACTCAGCAATTGCTTGGAAAAAATTTGAGCAGATGGATAGTTCTGCAATGCAAGTCTCATGTTAGCTGACAGCTGAAGTTTCATCGCATAGCTCCATAGATTGGATGACTTGAGGCCAGAGTTTATTTGATTGGCAGGAGTCGATCTTGGAATGACAGGCAGTGTTTGGCGGAAATCGCCAGACAGTAAAATTATTGCGCCTCCAAAACATCTCGAGTCGTTGCGCACATCTTTTAATGTTCGGCCAATTGCTTTCAATGCGCGCATGTGCGCCATTGTGCACTCGTCCCAAATGATGACATTTGCCGATGCTAATACTTGGCCATTGCCGAGTGTTTCGCAATGTTGCATGTCGGTTGCTCAATATTTTGAAGGTGTAACAGCAATTATAACGCCGATTGAGCTGTACGACATCCGTCTAAATATGTGGCCGCTATTCCAGAAGAAGCAACTGCTTCCGCAATGTCGGATCTCGCACGAGCCGTGGCCAAAATCAAAGACATGAGAAATGTCTTGCCAGTTCGACGGGGAGCATCCAAGAAACATAATCCGCCATTTCCATAATGAGTTGCCTTCATTAATGTATCATACTCTTCCCTCTGTTGAGGGTTCAACAGGGGTACATTTGTTTGAACTGATTGGTGTAATTCATGTCGATCATTTTCACGATCACGCTACAATTCTCTATTAAATGCATCATTCACTCCACGATCTGGCGCAGGCATTTCTAACCTGACACACCAACTGCCGCAAATAACGTAGCACATGTCTTCAATCAGGAGCAAATCCTGGTCATGCATCTCCTCATTCGTCTCAAGATCGGGATTTCTCCATGTCGAAATGATGATAGCAAATAACGTGCGTATCTGACTTGGAGATTCAGATATAATTGCTTCAGCGATTGTCGTGTCCCATTTATGTATTTATTAAGTTTGTGCATATATACGTAAAAGCCAAAAGGAAGCACCTTAAATTCTATATTGTGAAGAATATATATTCTTGATCAGCATCAACGGCCGAGTCGACTTAGCAATGTCCGTCTGTCTTCCTGTTTTGCATATTGTGCGATTCTTTATGACCGCTTGGTTCCATTTACCGGATTTATGGACCATTTATTTAAATACTTTTTATGAGCGATTCTGTTAGGCGGGGCCGGTACAAATCCAACAAATCAAAGATCATAAAAATCCGTCCAGCCGTTTTTGAGTTGTAAGTGGTGTAACTAACACCACTTAGTTTTATATATATACTCTCATGGACAATATAATAGGTGTGAAGTTTTTTTTTAAATATCGATTTAAATCGATATAAACATAAAATTTAATAAGGAAGCTTTACTTTTTATATATGGTCACACTGTTTCGGTATGAATTGGACGAATTCCCGGAATTAATTTGCTTCTGGGAAAAATTGTGGATTGTTTTATTGGTTAGACTGCCAAACTCGGCTGGTCAATAAAATAGGTGTATGAAGCAAAACATTAAAATGTAGTTTATAAATACAATTATTTGGTTGCAGAAGGTAAGGTATTAGGAAAACACAACTAAATGGGGACTAAATAACCATTAAAACTGTATTAGATGGGCCATGGGCGTCACTGCAGTGCGGAGGAGAGAAGGTCCATTCGACGACTGCGAGATGAAGGAAAAACGTATAAGTCCATTGCCACCAATGTCTTAAAACCGGAAAAAATAGGTGAAACTCGGGGAGCACCTTAAAAAACATCATCTAAGATGAACGATCGTATGGTTGAGTTGGTTAAACGCGACTCGTTCAAGTCTTCCAGGACGATTGCCAATGAAATTGGTTATATTGTGTCATCACGGACCGTTCGGCGACGATTGGTAATAGCAAACCCAGCAGGTAGGATTTCTCGCAGGGTTCCTTTGCTTCGGTCGGCAAATTTACAGATGAGGAACAAATTTGCATTAGATCGAAGAACCTGGTGCGGACCGGAGGGTGAAAAAAATGGCGTAATATCCTCAGGAGTGACGAAACCAAAATAAATTTATTTGGAAATGATGCAAAAGAAATTGTTCGTCGTCCAAAAGGCAATGAATTTGATCCCAAGCTCACATATAAAACTGTGAAACATGAAGGTGGTAGCCTAATAGAATTGGGCTGCTTTTCATGGTATGGTGTTGGTCCGATTCATCGTATTGACAGAATAATGGACAGATTCGTATACAAAGATCTATTGGAGACGGTGATGCTACCATATGCCGAAGATAATATATCACTTTTATAAAAGTTCCAGCAGGATAACGAACCGAAGCACTCCTCTCGAATAGTAATGGATAAGGTTCCGAGAGCAAAATGTTGATGTTCTTGAGTTACCAAGGCAATCCCCGGACCTAAATTCCATCGAGAATCTCTGAAGTGAACTCAAAGAAGAAGTCGGAAAGACTTTTTGTCCAAATAAAAATCAACTTTGGGATTTTGTCCAAAGAGCATGGTACAACATTCCAATTGGAACTTGTCGCAAGTCAATATCCTCCATGCCAAGACGAATGGAGAAAATCTTGCAAAATAATGGTGGATATACCGGTTATTAGCTGCCAGATACTTAGTTTATTATAAAACAAGACCAGAAATAGTGAAATATTAATTTAATTTAAACATTTATCTTCGAAAACCTATTATAGTGTCCAGGCAAAATTGAAATATTTAATTTAGTTGTATATAAAAAGGTTTGTGAAACTGTTTTTACTTTTTGTTTAAAGACAATTAATATAAGTTTTGAAAAAGCTTTGAGTTGTTGAGATTAGAGAAGAGATGAATTAGAAATAAAAAGTTAAAAATGAAAAAAAAACACACCTATTATTTTGTCCATAAGTGTAGATTGTGTAGCTCCCAACTGCATGAAGCTCTGCTTGCATGGAAAGTCATTTAGCAAACGCCTACTGATGATTAGATTGGGCATATATGAAACAGTGACTGTAAAGGCATCCTGCTCTTTTTGGCGTATCAATTCATAAGTTGTTTACAGTTGTGAACAAACCTAATTATTTTGACCTCGAGCCAGCTAAACTCATTACAAATTAAACATTAAAAAGGTCCCCAGAATTTTCTGGAGATTTTAAAAAAGAAGAAATTAATATTTTCTATAAATTAAGCAGTTTTTCTGGAGATATGCTGGAAAACCGATTCTTTCGTATTCTTTGATGAAATTTCCCAACAGAAGCATTAAAAACTCATTTGCTTAGACAGAAGTGTTGTCCAATTCCAACTTCATGCATACTTATGTCGCACATCTGAGCGGTTCACATTATCTTTTGTACTCTCTACTGCTGAGTGGATGCAAGTTGGCGCTGTTTGTCCAAAATCTAGCGGCCTGAGATGCTTCGTTGTTGTGCATTTATGGAAATCATATGAGTGTGTGTGTGTGCGCGAGTGTGCCTCATGGTACTGGCATCTGCATGGAAACTTCATGGCCAAGCTTAGCGAAATACGCGAAAAGCAGTATGAGTTTCCCAGGGTGATGGTTAAATGCTCTGAGAATGAAAACACAAACGGAGAGGAGAGTGTGGGAGGGCAAGCTTAAGACCTTCGTTACTTGCCTGTGGTGTGTGTTGATTACAGTGCCATTAATACACTCTCTTCCAGCTGTTCGTCAAAGTAGATATACCCTTTCTTACTGTCATGATGCAGGAAAATAGCGAATGGTTAGACTCTGCCTCTGCCACACATGCCGCAAGTCTTGTACAAGCAAAGAACAGAGCTCCCCCAACACGCACGCATACCAACGAGAAGACGCGTTTCGTTCATTTTGCGCCTTATCTGTAGTCGCAAGTGTTGCGTCCATGGCCGCTCGAGTGCCTGAAATTATGCTAATTTTTGGGTTTTTATGCAGCCAGCAACCAAGCCAACATGAAGCCGAAATCTGCATCCACATACTACTCAGCTGGAGGAGGAGGAGCAGCAGCAGCAGCTGCCGTTTGTGCTGTTGCTCCTGCTGTGCATTTTGCGGTGACCATGGAGGACGCTGAAATTTACAAGCAATGGGAATGGCCATGGGGATGGGAGGACTGATAACGCGGCATTAATAACACCCGCATGAGTTTTGTAGATGATTGAAAATCTGGCAAATTGCGCGCCCCAAAGTATGCAACGCTCATTTACTTATCAGGCAAAGAAAGTCATTCTCTCTTCTCGTTGCTATTTGTGGCACTTTTGGGAGCTAAACAACAACAAAAACATACAAAAAAACAAACAACAAAAAAAAAAGAAGGCGAAGAGGAAAAAGTCAAGCCCAGTTGCTCCAGTTGTTGCGGCCAGAGAGTGTGTATGTGTGTGTTAACACATAAAACTTGTGCAGCGATAAACTCTGGACATAGACCAGGCTCTCAGCTCCCTCTTGTGTCCTACTGCATATTCAACGCCTTTGGCCCCATTTTCGTTTTGAAAATTTCACATTTGTGTTTAGCAATCTCTCCAGTGGCTACTTAAAGACTCAACAACGAGCGTGGCATTCAGTGCTTTTTTGTGGTGAATTGAAGTGGCTGTAGCTGACCATAGATACAGCAGACAACTGCTGGAAATTGAAGAATTTTAGTCAGCTTGGAAACAGAGTCCAAGTTTAATTTTTTTTTGAAAATTCTTTACCCAAATCAATTCATGTTTGCTTGCCATATTGAATACTCGAACGACCAAAAACTAGACTCCCTTCGAGCTTTAATAAAAATGCAAACACTTCAAAAATATACAGATTCTCAGAGTTTTTGTTCGAATCTATTCTAGGCTGTAAAATTCAATTTTTCCAAGTGTACTTTTTGGTAACAATAGATGACCGTACCTTGGCTGGTAAACAATACAGGGCCATAAAGCACAAAACAGTGAGGCAATATCTACACAACACAAAACACACCTGCCCCCACCCCCAAGCATGTAACAGAATTTTTCCAAAAGTTTGATGAAGCTGCCAAGGGCCAATGCCAGTTGTGTTCTTATCGGCAATTCCTATCCATTTAGGGGCTGCGTTTAAAATACGCATAATACCTGTGTAAGCTACGGATTTCAGATCCAATTTCATGATTGCAATTTGCTAGTTTTGCAGCTGTCGTTATGGCCAATCATAATACTCCTCTCTCCGCTCTCTCTCTCTCTTAGCTCGCGGTGGATTTTGGACTCAAGCTGGTGCAGTTTTTGTGTGGGGAAAAATGATTTTCATTTTTCATTCAGGCTGCCACAAAACAAAGGGAAATCGCAATATCTCGTGTTTCAGCGTTTTCGTTTTTAGTCCGCGATTCCCGCGATGTCCACTCCAATATACACACACACACACACACGCACTGGACTAGACAACCACTCAACAGGCACTCAACAATTCCAAAGCCCACAAAGTGCTGCAGGGGCAGGGGCGCGGTGAAACTCTTTGAGCCTGCATCCTAGTTCTGTGCTATATTGGATATCTGTGTGTTATTACACTTGATGGGGCCACGAGAGATGCAGGTTGGCTTAAATAAGGGGAGTGTGAGAGGCGTTTTGTAATCAAATTGAAAGGTCTTAATCATGTTAGACTGATAAGTCATTTGCCTAAGAAAAACTCAAAGTTTTGAAATGGAAAAAATTTACTCTTAAAAACATAGCTCGCATAATATGGTGAATCAATATGTTTGTTGTGTTGTCTGCTCACCAAAATGACAGGTACAAATAAAACACATTCGCTCTCTCTCTGAACAGTTCACTTGCTTTTGTTTCTCTTAAGTTTTCTGTTTGAGGTTTCTTTATGAGAGAAACACGCAAAGCTATCTTACGATTACAGCATCAAGAGAATAATTTTGTTTGGCTCTCAGCAGCTGATCTTAAGCAACAGAGCAAATCGTCGACGCAGTGCTCACTACACTGCTCAAGGATTGCAACCCACGGCACACGGGGAGAGAAGAACGTATCAGGAAAGGACATCAGGATCCTTGAAGAGAGGATGAACAGCTATTTGCCCATCTTGGAGAACTTCTTCTCGGCCAGGAACCTAACCCTATCAGCAAATAAATCTTCCGCCACACTTCTGACCACGTGGACCAAGTAGGTCAAACAAATACTCGATATCCATATTAATGGCAAGAGTATTCCCACCCTCAACAACCCTAAAATCCTGAGGGTCACGTTTGGCTCACTTTATGTCTTCGCCAAGCACGCAGAAGGAGTGGCCAGAAACGCTAGGAGCAGGAACAAAGTCCTCAAAGCAATAGCAGGTAGTTGCTGGGGAAAGGATAAGGAAACCATTGTGACCTCATACAAGTCGATTGGCAGATCATTCATCAGCTACGCGGCTCCGATATGGTCGCCCTCTATAAGCGAAACGCAATGGAGGAACCTGCAAACGGTGCAAAATGCAGCCCTCCGAGTGGCCACCGGCTGCCACATGATGTCGGATCCCGCCCATCTGCACCAAGAAACAAAGATCTTGCCGGTCAGGCAGCACAATGACCTACTTACCCAACAGTTCCTCATCAACTGCCAAAATCCATCCCATCCGAACCACGAGAGCACAAAGGTACCAATGTGCAGGAGAGACAGACCTGTTCGCTTCGACCTTAGAACAGCCTTCACCGCTATCGAGGATCTTATCGCTACAAACGTGATGACACAAAGCGACTGCATTGAAGCCAGAAATATCGCCCACACCAACATGGTTCAGAACACCATCAAGGCTCTGCACGAGAATGTCATACTCGGAGGCAGACCACCGCCCATTGATAAAAGCGAGACATCCCTCCCACGAACCACAAGATCCACCCTAGCACAACTCTGATCAGGGAAGAGTAGGCAACTCAACAGTTACATGTCCAGGATTAATCCTGAAGTAACGGACACATGCACAAAATGTGGCTAAGGGCCACACGACACTCTTCACCCGGTCAACTGCCCCATGAACCCCACCACTCTCACACCCATTACACTATGGACCCATCCTATCGAGGCAACTACCTTCCTCGAACTGGACTTGGATTCCTAACCTCAACATCTTCTTTATTTTTTAACTCTCTTTCTTCTTTTCTTTTCATACTACCGTACATACAAGTCGACCCAGCCGTTACAACCAGTCGTTGCATATTGTTTTGGCTGAAGAAGATCTGTTGGAAAGTTCTTGGCGGAACCGTTCCCAAATATCTTGTGGCAGTGATTTATCCGTGATTCGTGGCTCAAAGTCCAACCGCAGGTTACTTGCTGGCTATCAGCTATTCCCAAATCACCGGACAGCAGCCTACGAGACAGAGTTAATTGCGCGGCCGATCATTGATTCGGCCAGCTGAGCACCCCTTACCCCGTTAAGGATAGAGAGAGAGCAGTTTTATCACACCAGAAAGCAGGCTGGCTCAATCATGGTGGAACTTACAAGGTGAAGCCGTGCGAGACAGCGCTCTCTGCGTTTGTAGGGCCAGAGGGATAGTGCGTTGTGACAGCTAGAAGCGATACACAATAGCTGTCTCTTTCTATCACACAGGCATATTGATAGACTGGCCCTCAGCATATGCTGACGGCTTCACCTTGTTAATTCCACCATGGGCTCACTCAGCAAAGAGAGCCCTCTGTCATTTGTGTCGTTGCCATCTTTTATACCCTTGCAAAGGGTATTATAAAATTGTCCGGATGTTTGTAACGCATTGAAGGAAGCATCTCCGACCACATAAAGAATATATATTCTTGATCAGCATGACGAGCTGAGTTGATTTAGCGCTGACCGTCTGTCCGTCCGTCAGTCTGTTTCTATGTTATCTCCTCCGCCAGTTTGAAAGCTATCTTCATCAAACTTTGCACGCAGTCTTTTGGTACATATACGCTGCACATTTGTCGAAACTGCCCGGATCGGATGACAATAGCATATAGCTGTCATAGGAACGATCGGTCGAAAAACTAGTTTTAGTGAGAAAAGCTTTTGTTTTCAATAGGAACGCCTCAAACTTCGTATTTCTTAGATTGCTATGCTTTTCCATGATTCCACAAGATTGGTCGAAATCGGATACAGGCCTGTTCCGATTTTCAGTTTCACTAAATTTGCTCGAACTCGATTTGGTTACCTGTTCCGGATTTCACATTCGATAGATTAACTTGATTTCAATTCACATTGCTTAGAGCCGATGAATTAAAAAGTTAGTGCGACTTTTTACATAGCGGAGTTACAATAATGGCTTGAAGTTAATATTGTACCATTGTTTAGTGTATTTAGATACTTTTTCCAATCTTACATTCCCTGAAAAATTATTTTTAATAAACAAAATAATAATATTAATGAATAGCTTAAATTTTGTAATGTGCCATTCAAATCGAATTCACATACTTTGTTCAAGCTGTTCTTGTTCTCACTTTTTTTATGAAACGCTGGAAAAATGTTAATAAAATGCCATTAAAAATAGAAACGTCATTTTTCACACCTTTTTTCAACTACTATTACATATTTTGAGTGATTATATATTGGATTGTTTGGCTTCATCAGCTGATTAAGGTGAAAGGGTAGTCAACGGAACCAATTTGGAAATGAAACATTCGAAATGCAAATCGTTCGAAACCAGAACATCTAAAACAAAATCGTTCAATTTTTTTTTTAGTGATGTCTTTTTTAGTGATGTCTGATTAGTAATAACTGTGTATCTGGTAACAATGAGCGCAGAAATCGATGAAAAAAACTTCATTAGGCCATTCCGTCATTCCGTCGTCTCTTCCTTGATCCAATTACAGTGCTTGTACTCAGTTTGTGTTCTTAACACAGAAGCCCTTCGAACCTTATTTGCAAATAAGTCTACTAATCAGTAATTCTTTTTTGAGACTTAGCTATTTGCAAATAAGAAACTAACTCTCTGTTTATACGCAATAATTTGACATCTACAAAATTGTTATTTGCAAATAAGATGTGCTTATAAACGTAGTAATAGAAAAGTACAGGCAAATACAATTTTTGTTTACTTTTACACAATTCTACAAAGTTTTATCAAAATCGGATGACTGTAACTAGACTGCGGATTTTATGCAACTTTTTAAATGAAGACAGATTGAAGTGAAATTCTGGATTTATACTAATTAAATATCCCTCTTTCCATTAAAAACTGCATATCCAAAAACTGCATATCCAAAATATGCAAGAAAATATGAAATAAGTAAAATGCTTATAATAGTTTTAAAATGAATTCAGTATACAATTTTGGACTTAAATACATTTTCTTTTAATTTAGAAGTTGAAATAATGCATTTTCCACCACAAATTAATTCTGTGCCAGTACTTTAACCATTCGAGCTCACAAAAATTTTTAATAGTTCTTCAGTAAATTAGCTTATATTCTTGTTCCATTGGCATATTTTAGCGATTGACCACATTCTCTCTGTGGACTTCCTCATAAGAGATAAATGTCCAAATTGTCCATGACGGATGATCAAGTCAAAGGCTAAATGATGTTGCCTTTTCCGCTCAAAATAAAGAATTTTAAAGTGTTACTAACAGAAACAGGTTTGTGTCCATAGCGTTGTCTTGAGGGGAGCTTAGTGGAGTGTTTTAACTTAGTGAGTGGGGGTCTTAGCACAGTGCTCACTGGGACTGAATGGAAAGCTGAGCGGCAGAATTTAAAACTTTCGTTGACTTTGGCTTTACACGTGTCAAAATCAGTATCCGGAGGCTTTTAGGTGCTCTGATTTCATTTCTGGCCATATTTTTTCGATCGGGATTGTGGTCGCTAACTTATGGAGGGGAATGGGGTAAAATTAAACAAAAAATCGAATGGGGTTTCGTTTTATAGGTTTTTGGGTGCCCCAATTTTATTTCTGGCGCTACAATTTTTAGAAGTTGGGGAGGGGGCTGACTTATGAAGGGGGAAAACGTAATATCTAAAAAAATCAAATGCTTAATCTTTTCTTAGGTTTGTGGGTGCTCTGATTTGATTTCTGGCAATATATTTCCGATCAGCAGATCAAAGGAAGAGACGGGCGGGTGTTTTTGAACAAATTCCCTCGAACTCATACTCTTACTCCCACAATTGCAGATTTTCGACCTCGGTACCAGCTCTGAACCTCGCAAAGCCGTCCTTATTAAGTAAATAATGAACGCATGCATTATTCCAGCCTATAAAATACCAATGTACCAATCACTCAGCCTGCCCCCCTATCAAAGATCCCAAACACAACTTTTCAATTTGAAAATTTTATTATTCAAAAATGTCCTTGTTGTAATTGTTGAAACAGTAAGTAGCTAAGTTCTTTTCCATGTTATCCATTGAAAAACGTTGGCGTTTTTCAGAAAAAATAATATCGCATGAAGTTAGCGGTGCATATTTGAATTTAAATACGTCCGCCATGTTTATCAGTCCCGCGTCGTTTGTTTCTGTCTCAGGATTTAAAAAATATTTCATTAAGCTCATGAAATGAAATATAAACCCGATCCAAAACATCCTTCATTTTTTCACAATTTAAAACCAAATTCTCCTTTTCACACCATTGATGCTTTATAAAAATTAGGTTTGTACGTAACACTGGATCCCTGAGCATTTCTTGAGCGTTTTGTACAGACAGCGGCCAACTATTATGTTATTATAATTTATCTGAAATATGTGTTTGCATATAAAATATGTCTTTGCATATTTGCATATTTTTATATGCAAAAATGTTTTTGGCGATCTGAGATCGATTTTCAATTAAAATAAGATGTGTGCAATCAGAATTCAAATCGGACAAGCGGTTCAAAATATGCAAATATGCAAAATCCGCTGTCTAACTATAACTTATAGCTGCAGTACGAATGATTGGTCGAAAAAGAAGTTCTAGTAAGAAAAACTTTTTGTTTTAAATGGGATCGCCCACAAAATTTCGTAATTGTTAGTTAGGTTGCTTTTCCATTATTCCACTAAGTTTGGTCGAAATCTGACATCTATATAGTATAGCTCCCATAGAAAAGTAAGGTCTGAAATGAAAGTTTAGTATTAAAAAGTTTTTTGTTTTCAATGGAGGCTGCAAGTGTATACAAAACTTTGTCCTAACCGAAGTTAACTTTTCCCCTATTTTTTTATTTAAATTTCTTTTTTTTATAGTTAGCCATTTGGCTATATAAATATGTATCAGAGAACTGCAACGAGCCGCCACGAGAACAATCGCTCAGCGCTCAAGGCTTGTCAGACTCGAGTATTGCCCTTACTCATACTCAATTTGATTGAGCGCTTCGGCCGCGAGTCGACGCAAAGCCCCTTGTTACAAAAACAAAGTTCTGCTGCGAGACGTCATGAGTAAAGTTCGTTCGGTACAAATACTCGCGATTACTCCTAGCTTCGGCCGCGAATCACCAAGAGTACTTGTTGCCGAAGTCAAAGATCTGCTGCGATCTGTTACGATCAACGCTTGTACACAATCGTCACAAGCACACACAAAACAACAATTTGTGAGAGCAAAAGAGAAGAGCATGATGCTTTCTCTTTCCTTCTTGTGGCGTGTTGTTGTTTGAAGTTTTCAGTAGACAATAACAATTACATAAGAGGCTTGTCGAAGCTCGCCGTCAACCCGCAGAGTACGTACGAGCAAATTCTGTTGCGCATACGAGTAAACAAGAGTAGAGTGTCGAACTGGCTGGGCCATTGCTGGCAAAAGGCTTATTATGACTCGTGTTATGAAAAGCATGTTCATATTATTACTCGTACAAAACAAAGAGCTTACTCGTTCTGACTCAATGTGCTTGCGATCATTTCGAGTGTGTCGAACCAAGGCGACGAGCCCACCAAGCCAAGTAAACGCACGAGTGTGATCAAACATTAGAGGCTTGTTAAAGTCATTTTTAAATTTTAAGTAACGTAAATCAATCTAACTGCTGAGTATGCTGAATACTAGTAGCTGGCTATACCCATTTGTGGTATAAATTTTGGTATTGAAATATAATTTTGTCGAGGATGAATTAAAATTTCTGTGAGTAATAATTGGTAAAAGATTGAAAGCCTAATATGAAATCTCTTACCATCTCTGAGATCTCAGCGTTCATACGGACAGACAGACAGACGGACGGACAGACGGAAATGGCTATATCGACTCGGCTGTTGATGCTGATCAAGAATATATATACTTTAGGGTGTCGGAGATGCTGCTCTTTGGCTGTTACATAGTTACTTTTGCACAAACTTTGAGTAATTCTGTTACAGAGTATAAAAAGTATAAAAAATACATTCATCGATTGAGTTGTTCTGTTGAAAGCAAACATATGAGTGGCCATACGACAAAAAATATTTCATAAATTACCTGCAAATAAACAAAAGACTACATGTGAAGTGGATTTGCTGAAAGCACAAATATTAAGTTGAATTTAATGACCTTTTTGAACCACTGAACTGGACCAGTCCGTAAGCCCCAGCGATTGGCCACACTTCTTACCTCCGCAAACTGATTCTAAGTGATAACTTCCAATTTCTAATGCATGAAAACTTTCATTGCTCTTTAATTGGATTTTGCTTAAATTTTAAATCACTTTTTGTACATATAAACGTATTTAATTCTGTTTATTTTATTTGATGCGTAAAATGCCGGAAACGGGAAATTGTTCGTTAAAATCATTTCTCTTTCCTGCTGAGCTTAAGTAACTGATACATTTTGGGATGAATTAAACCTTATCCAAATAATTGGCCACAATGATTTTTAATGGGATTTAAAGCTTGAAGTTCAACCAACAAAATGCAAAATGTATTTTTCTATTAAGTGAACAGTCAGACAAAAGGCGTTGCCCACTCGAAGCCAGCAAAGTATGTAAAATTTATGAATATGTGAGTTCTGGGTGAAGGGGGGGGAACTTTTCGGAGGGTAGCGAGTAAATCTGGAAAATTAAAACAAAATGTCAAACAAACAGAGGCTCGTTCTGCTCGTCTGTGTGTGGTTGTGGCAGGGACCAGGGCAGATCCATCAGTATTTCCATATATATCCTGTTGCTTCTAGTGCTGCTACTGACACACACTTACACACACAGAAACGTACACGTGTAAAGTGACACATTCATGCATTTGGCATAAATCGACACAAAAAAAAAAAACCCAAACAGGATACCAAACAGGCCACAGTTGACTGCTGCCAAAGAGGAAGGGGGTCAGGTTAGCGATGTCAATTCGAATTATGTTTTCCCATAAACACTTGTCTGCATTCTCAGTGAGTTTTGTTGTATTTTCTAACTTCCAATATGTTTCGTTTTCGAGTGTGTTTGACTCCCATCTCCACATAACAAGTCATTATTCATTTTCCCATCATTTGCAATTACAATTCACTATTCGGTAGTTCCATTTACTCCCTTTTATCTTATTTTTATTTCCATTCCACAACCAACAATTTCGAGCTCATTAAAAATTTTCAACTAAAATATTTTGCCGGAAGCTTCTTTTCATATGTGCGAGGCAGACGAGGTCTGCCGTGTGCACACATTTGTTTGAAGTCACAGTAAGGCAAATAAGTTTGTCAACAACAACAACAATATATTTTGTTAGCGGCGTAGTAACAGGAGATTGGCGTAGTAACAGGAGATGTGCGGCTAATCGCATATGAAATCAGGTCCTCATGCTCAAAAGATATCTGAGTTTAAATGCTTAATTGAAGAACCAAAACTAACTAGTTTTGGAGAATCAAGAAATCAAGTTAACCAATAACGAAGTTTTGAATTGTTGTGCTGTTTTGAACAGTCCAGCCATGCATGATCGCTGATGAGTGGGGTTGGACCCCCATGAAGCAGCTGTCCGATCTACCAGTATCCTTTGTGGTGTTGTGTGTCTCTGTTTACAGTTATGCGCAAGCATAACACTGACCTCGAGCCAGCTAAAAACTGCATGTATTTTTGTTTTGAATAACCTTTTGATAACCTTCCAAAGTTTTTTAACGCTGGAATTGTTGAGGAAATGTTAAGTAAATGTCATGCTAATTTATTCTTATTTTTGTATATTTTTTGATACACCACATTTTTAGGTGCATTGACTGACAGATGTAAGATGTTAGATGTTGCCAGTGGAAGCTTTTGCCCTTAACTTAGAAGAGCAGTTCCAGCCGTATGAAGCCTCCACGCCCTGACGGAAACAACTAGTCTCAGATGCCCTCGATAGCAACCTCCAAATGGCCCTCCCAGTTCCACCAATCACTTTCCCTGAAGTGAAAGGGGAAATCAAGGATATGGTGATACTTAAGATCCCAGACATTGACAGCATTGACAACAGGACAATAAAGCTCCTGCCAGACATAGCCATACTTTTCTTGGTACTTTTCTTAAACACGGCGCTGAGACTAGGCCATTTCCCATCACCCTGGAAGAAAGCCATAAAAGTTCTCTTCCACAGGAGTGGGAAGCCACCCTCCTGCCTTGATTCCTACAGGCCGATTAGCCTTCAATTCACCCTTGGAAAGATTTTCGAGAGCTGTATTCGTCAAAGAATGCACGATGTACGATCTATTCGAAAAGCCATTTCCAGTTTTGCTTTAGACTGAGCCATGGAACTCCCGAACAATTCCATCGAGTGGTCAATATTCAGCAGGCCTTCGATAGAGTGTGGAATGAAGGTCTGCTTTCAAAGATCAGGAAACTCCTTCCGTCCTAACTGTACCTGCAAATCAAGAGCTTTCTGACGGACAGAACTTTTGAGGTAGCACATAACGGAGCGACATCCCAAACAAGAACCATTCGGACAGGTGTATCGTAGGGAAGCGTATTAGGCCCTACGCTATTCTCCCTATTCACTCACGATATGCCCAGAGCCTGTGGCATTCCGCTCGAAAGCCCCAAAGACGTTATCGCAACATTTGCTGACGACAAGGCCATACTTTTCCCGCAACAAATGCAGCAACAGATGCCCTTCAGGAGTACCTGAATATGTTTAGCAATTGGGCCGTTAGATGAAACATTGCCATAAATGCCGACAAGTCTGCCCGGGAGTATTCTTGCATGGTCAGCTCATGGAGCATAAAGCAGCCCATTAATACCTTAATGTGACACTAGATCGAAGTCTGACGTTTGGACACCATGTCAAGGCAACAGCACGGTCAGTGGCCGCCAAAGTACAGCGCACGTGGTGGCTCTTGAACTCCAAGATCAAGCTGTCCCTTAGGAACCAAGTCGTAATATACAAGGCCATTCTGACTCCGGTATGGAGATTCGGCCTACAAAATGTATGGTATCGCGGCAAAGTCTCACATGACAAAGATTAAAGTGGCCAGCCAAAAACCTTAAAAGCATTACGGGAGCTGAATGTTTCCTGAGAGCCAGGGATATTGAAAAGGACCTTGGAGTTGCTATGGTTGGAGGTGTCATCAACAATGAAGCCGCCAGATATCTTGACAAGCTATCATTCCACCCCAACAAATTGGCTTCAAACTTGCTCTTTACGGGGGTGACATAGAAATCTCTAATCATTTTGCCGTCGGTTGGTTTGTAAATCTCTCAAAAATTCTGTCGGTGCCCCGGAAGTGTTGCCCCTACGAAGTGTAAAAGTAGCATGCTCTTCACATTAACACCTATATTCCATCGTGAGGCCCAACATTCAAATTCGTCGAGGAATTCCTGAGCTTTTCTAGACATCAAGAGATTTGATTTTCTTGGTGGGAAAGAGAACTGGTCCAATTGGGTCTAAGCAAAGCTATAGAAGAACAAGATAAGCAACGACCATATAAATGAATGTCAGGGAAATTTGAAGGGAAATTTCAATGTTTAGTTTCGACTTTACATTAGTGGGCTGTCTGCATGCAAAGTTTGTTCGGCAGACCTCTCACTCCCCTGCGGTTCTGAAAACCAGTCCAGGCCTAGATCTTTGACTAGTCCGTATGGGCCAACCCCTAGTCCACGGGCATACCATTTCAATGTACTACTCCTATCCCATTTTATTAGGGTATGTCATTGGAGTGGACGTCTCCGACGTCTTGCATCAAGGAGGACTAGTCTATAAGCAGACTATTATAAACTTGTAGTACTAGTCCGATAGCAAAACTATTTCGGATTGCACCATATTAGGTTTTCCCCCATTAATAGATAAATCAGATTTAAAACAATTTGGAAAAAAAAATTAATTAAATAAAGACCATAGGAGATAATTATGGATCAGCCACATTCACTTAGACTTAAACACACAGATTTTTCGAACACAGAGTATATTAAATTTGTGCAAAAGTGTCCGTCTGTCCGTATGAGCAAAGAGATCTCAGTGTAAGGTAAGAGATAGAGGTTTGACATGTTTGGGATATTTTTATACATGCAAGATGAAGTTTATTTTCAATTTTTGCCACGCCCCCTCCCGCCCCCGGAAATTGGAAAAAGATCATATCTCCCACAGTTTTATATAAAGAAGGTTCGTTCCTTCTGGATATATTTTGTCCACACATAGTTTATAAACAAAGAATCTAATAATATTTACGATTGTTTGGCAACCCTGAAATTGTTATCGATTACACTAGTATACAGCATTTTTCATCCTCTTCAATTTAATGTCACTTCTTATATAAAATCACGCGCTGAATCCGAATGTGGAATTAAAAAAATTTTAGGGAGAACAGATTTCGAGATAACCCCAAATTATCATTTTTGTATTTTTGGAAAGGATCTTCTCACTTAATTACAAATATCTCAATTATGAAAAAAATTATGAATAAGTTTTATAAACCAAGTTAAAGCTAATAAAATTATCTCTCAATCATTCATACATTGTTTTATAGTCAAACTTGTAGTGTGGATACTATTTACAAAGATATCGAACATTTCGTTTCATTTTTATCGAAAATTTGAAAAACCCGTTTATTACACCGTTATTTGAAATAACAAAAAAAATGTCAAAAATTTCATTCTCTTTTGGATGATGTAAACTAATATATAACAAATAAAAAAAGTGTTCATTTATCGAAATCTGTTGGAAATTGTAGAATTTTTTAGCATTTACTTAAAAAGTTAGCAATATCAGTTTCACCGTTCAAATGGTATAAAAATGTCTATGGTCCGTTTTTCTAGCTTTAATTTGGTATATAAAACTTATTCATGAGTTTTTATAATTAAAAAATTTGTAATTAAGTGAGATCTTTTTCAAAAATGCAAAAAACGATCATTTGGGATTATCTCAAAATCTGTTCTACTTAAAAATATTTTAACTTCCGATTCGGATTCAGCGCGTGATTTTGCATAAGGAATGAAATAAATTTGTCGAGGATGAGAAAATCATTAATTATTTGTAAACTTGTGTTATCAAACTCGGCTGTTAAGTTAAGTGATTGTTGCGATCAAATTGGCGTCAATTATTTGGTAACTTTGTGGACTTGCACATCAATATGAGTGTCACAGCGCTGTGACAAGACAAATGAGTACTTTTGGTTTGAACGATTTTTATCATTGTCACAATGCGTAAAAAACGTGAACATTAAACGAGCTCGTGTCCAGTGAGCCAGTTCCACGTATACAAAAACAATAGTTAAATAAAAAAGAAAAATAATGGATTATGATTGTTATCTCTAATTAGGTAGACGCTAATTTCTATGTTGAGTCGACAGCACCTCACAAAATTGGTGATTTTGTTGGTCTGTGTTATTTTTATTTTCTAAATTATTCCAGATATTGTTGCTTTTGACAAGCAAGTGATCCAAGTGACGGAGGTGAATGGCAGAGTGTTAGGTCAGCCGTTCCAGTTACGAGTAGATGCGAGTGCGGCGGGCTAGGGACAACTGGAAATATCCATCAATGATGGAGCGTTGCCCAATCAGGTTCAAGTGATCGCTGCCTGGTCTCCTTCACCCCGATGCAGGCCAAGTCGCATCTGATAGACATCAAGTTCAATGGCGAATGGTAAAGTGGCCTCCACCAAACATAGGAGCTGATCGAAAGATGCTGCATCCATACGCACATCATGGGTAATATCCACTGGGCAAAGATTCCTTCTTTCCTTTAAGTCAAACTAATTTTGTCGTCGCAGCAGAAGGACTGATCCTCATCTTCGTCCAGCAACCTGCTGCTAGCTCTGCCTCCTCTCAGGAATTCATTTGATGAAACTAAAAAGTGTTAATTTAATTAAAACTAGCTGAATACCCGGCGTCGCCCGGGTTCTTATGATTCTTAAGAAGGAACGAACCTTCTTTATATAAAACTGTGGGAGATATGATGTTTTTCCAATTTGCGGGGGCGGGAGGGGGCGTGGCAAAAATTGAAAATAAACTTCATATGCCTGCATGTATAAGAAACACATGTCCCATACATGTCAAACCTCTATCTCTTAACATCTCTGAGATCTCTTTGCTCATACGGACAGACGAACACTTTTGCACAAACTTAATATACTCTGTGTTCCTCTGGTACAGAGTATAAAAATCATCAAAATGGATGAATTTTCTTATTGAATGAATACAATGCGATTTTACTGCATATTTCGTCGCTAAACAATCAAGAACTTCAAACTTGGGGGAGGTGATGAGGAGCAGTATTCTAGCAAATTGAAAACAATTTGTAGATTGAGAGAAGAAAGTCTCCACCGAACATTTTGCTGGATTTTGAGTATCATTGGTAGGTCTGTCACTTCTAAAGATGAAAAATAAAATTTCCACTCAGTTGCATACAATTTGAGCTCAGTATGTCCCCTTACCACATGTGTAAGTAGATGCGTTTGTGTACGTTTGTTGAATTTTAGTTTCCCCACTTTTTGCACAAATTAAACTACGAAATTGCACACGGATATATTTAATTAGACGACATACCCTTATAATGTTTTATTTACACGGCTACACATGCCTCATGTCTGCCACAGCTCCCTCCCCTCCGGCTGCCTGTTTTGGAGTTTCTGTCAACGTGATATGTGTTGGAGTCACATCCGTGAGGTGAAAATTAAGCAGTAACATTTAAATGTGGGCTTAAAATAATATTTTATGTATATATTTGCAGCTCGGGTGAATTGTTGTCTTCTCGTGTCGCTTTAGTAGCACTTTTATGGCCATGTTCAGTGTCTGCCATGTGTTTCCTGTATCGATATATCAATGACAAACAGCAAAGCTGTCTTTCCCTTTCTGTTTCCACTTAAGTTGTCCATAAAAATACATATTTCTTAGAACTGCTGGTGGGGGGTTTTCTTTCTATCAGCACTTCATTTCATTTGAATCGATTTTTATGACCAAAGAACTTGCTTCATTTACCTTACAAAACTTTTCATGTCAATTTAATGCAATCACTTGATGATGCACCTCAAACAGAGGCCACAAAATAGCTTACAGTTCATTTGATTCTGTCTTGGAGTGAACTTGGTCACCTCTAAACTGATTGCTTTCTGTCATTGTCTGAAGGTTTAGATGAAGGATTTTTAAGGATTTGATTTGCTATAATCAATATAGGGAGCTGCGAGTTGAGTTTAAAGGTGAAGGTGGAGCCACGTTCTGAGAAATCTTCTATTCGAAATTGTTCATTTAATGGCAATTAAAACCGATTTCTACCGCTATTCAATGAGGGAATTAAACTCAATTACCACATATGTTTTGCACATATTGCTTGGAAGTGGCTTGTAGTCTAAGTAGACAATGCATTTGGTTCGGTGTTAGCCGCATTGCCGGCCGGGACAAGTATATCAGGTAGACCAACATCCAAGACATGGCCACAAAGCAAAACATGACTATGCAATTAAGTTATTGTTGGCCTCTCTCTCTCTCTCTCTCGTCTCACTCTCGGTATGCTTAAATCCCTGGAAGTTATGCCTTTCTCTTGTTGTACCAGAAGGAAAAAAGTTTCTGATTTGATTTATTGCCACTTGCATTTGCCATGGCAACATCTTAGATCAAGAGCTGCTGTTGCTGTTGACTCCTTCTCCTTTGGTTAGTTAACCCCAAATTGTTTTGCTAACGCACTCCACTAATAATGTCTGGAAATCTCTGGTCCGAGAAAGTGAAATTCAAATTGAAATGCTTTTGTTATGCAAAACTGTTTGGTCATTGTCTTTGGGGGTTTTGGCGAGTGCTTGAAATTAAACAATATGATCCAACTGTGGTGCAAGTGCAACTATGAAAGAAGTGCATAAATACTTGATGGATTTCCAGATAACATACATCGTACTTTTTTTTAACTTTTACATCGAGGTGTTTTATTAAATTTAAGCATGAAAAAGTGCATCAAAAATTCATTGAAAATTCTATTAAAATTTAATGAAATTTTATTAGCATTTCACTATATTTTTTGCTAGATCTCAGCAGGCTGCCCTTGCATTGCATTTTTATTTATATGTCATATTGTTTTTTCCCATAGAATACACAAAGTCTGGTAATAAAAAATTGTACAATATCACAGAACAAAAATAAAAAATCAAATACCAAAATAGACAAGTTGGCAATCGTTGCTCTGGAACAAACATTTGCATTACGTATACGCCGTGTGGCGACATGTGTAACAGGCAGTCGGTGGTGCACGTGCCTGCGCCTTGGGCCAGCCATTGCATTTGATATATTAGAACCGTGTATTGCAGCCCAGCGTTTCTATCGAATATTGCATTTTTCTTTATGGCAGACAAAAATCAAAAAATTGCACAAAAAACAAAGAAGGGAGAATACAATATTTAGTAAAAAATAACAAAAAAGAATTAGAATTGAAAATTACAAAGTTTGCACACGCCAGCAGGTTAGCAATGATTGGATAAAAAATCAGTTACAGATTCAAACAAAGGGAAATAAATGCAATAAATAAAAAAAACTTTAATAATTTGTTTATTTTGGAAATTTAATCAAGTTCGCGTATGAAATGGACGATAGGAATTTAAATTCAGTAATCAATTTAGCTTCACTGGGCAACAAAGTCCATTTTGTTTGTTGTTGTGTTGTTTTTAATTTGTTTGAAATTTAAAAAATTTTTAAAATATTAAATATTTTATAAATTAAAAAAAAATTAAAATTTATTATAAAAAAGTGGAAATAAAAAAAGGTAGAAATAGGGAGAAAAAAAAAAAAAAAAAAAAAAAATAAAATTTAAAATAAAGATATTGGATTTATTTTTGAAAAAAACTAAAATCTATTTACTATTTTTTTATTTTTTTTTTTTTTTTTGGCTTATTTGTTTTTAATTAAATTTCCGTTTTGGTTGGGGGGGTGGGGGGAAACAAAAACACAAGGGAGAAAGGTAGGGATCAGAGCAGATCAGCCCCCCCGGAACAAACTTTTTTTTTTCCCCTTTTTTTCTCCCCCCTCTCATTTTTTCTTTTTTTTATCGTCTACCAGAGGGAAAGACCAGCCCCCGGGAAACAACAAGTTTTTTTCTTTTGGATAAATTGGCCTTAACCTTGGTCCAATTTTTGTGAACTCAGTCCGTTCTATACTGAGCCATCTTAAGCAATCGTGCAGTGAGAACCATATTTATGCTGCATTGCAACCGACAACAATACGTCCAGTAATAAAAAAAAAATTTTTTTGTGGCGCTGGTGATAAATGTGTTCTTCTAAAAGGTCTTACCAATAAAAAAAAAAAAAAAAAAAAAAAAAAAAAAAAAAATTAAAAAGAGAGTGTTTTTTGAGAAAAGAAAAAGCCACTTCAGAACCAGTATCAGCAGCAGTCAAACGAATGAAAGTGTAGTGAGGTCCCAAAGAAATTCGAGGCAGGTCCACGGTAGTAACGAAAATTCCGAGAGGCGAACCCAAGCCCGGAAGAAACACAGAAAATCGCTACGAGTCAACCTAATTGTGCTAAACGTCTCCTATAGCTAAGTGGTTCAGAAGCAAAATCGGGTTAGTTAATCTACAGTTTTTTTTTCTAATGGCAAATCAATTTAAAAACAACAAAATGTGGTTCCAAGTATGCATATGTACGACGTATGTTCAAAAGTATCGCGAATTTTGGGTTTTTTCAAAAATTATTTATTTATTCTTGAATATCTATTTTGTCCCCTTCAAAGTAATCCCCATGAGATATTATACACTTGTGCCAACGGTTTTTCCAATCTTCGAAGCACTTCAAAAAAATAATTTTTTTATCTTGTTCAGCTCCTCCTGCGATGCCGTCTTTATCTCGTCAAGCGTAGCGTAACGTCGTCCTTTCATGGGCCTCTTCAGTTTAGGGAACAAGAAAAAGTCACAGGGGGCCAGATCTGGGAATACGGTGGCTGCGGCATTAGTGTGTTGTTTTTGGCCAAAAAGTCGCGCACAAGCAACGATGTGTGAGCAGGGGCGTTATCGTGGTGCAAAAGCCAATTTTTGTTCTTCCACAAATCCGGGCGTTTCTGGCGGATTGCTTCGCGCAAATTGCGCATAACTGCAGGTAATATGTATTCCTTATTGACCGTTCTTCCCTGTGGCAAGAACTCATGATGCACCACGCCCCTGCAATCGAAGAAAACTGTCAGCAAAACTTTCACATTCGACCGAACTTGGCGCGCTTTTTTCGCTTCGTCGTTCACATCTTCTCGGCCTTCTGAGAACATTTTGTACCACCGATAAACGTTGCTTCGGTCCAAGGTAGCTTCTCCTTATGCCACAGTCAACATTCGGAATGCATCCGCGCACTTAATTTCGTTTTTTACACAAAATTTGATACAGGTTCTTTGATCCATTTTTTTGAATAGGTAAAAATCGAAGACGATCCAAAACACGTGCAAGCAAAGCAGCTGTCAACAATTAAGTGAACATTCAAAATGGCCGAGCTTGACGGCATATGTGAGAGACATGAGTACCTACATAACGCCACAAAAAATCGAAATTCGAATATACGTAACCCGCGAAAATTCAAAATTCGCGATACTTTTTGAACACACCACGTACGAGGGCGGTCCCAGAAATAGCCGACCTAACTACTAAAAGACAAAAATTTATCATTTTTTTTTTTTATTTTTCAACATAGGATCTTTTTAGATCGATGCACTTTTCCCAGCGATGTTCAATAGCTTCGATACCTTTTTATACTCTGTACCAAAGGTACATAGAGTATAATAAGTTTGTGCAAAAGTATGTAACATCCAGAAGGAAGCATCTCCGACCCCATAAAGTATATATATTCTTGATCAGCATCAACAGCCGAGTCGATATAGCCATGTCCGTCTGTCTGTCTGTATGAACGCACAGATCTCAGAGATGGTAAGAGATAGAGGTTTGACATGTATGGGACATATGCTTCTTATATTTGCAGGCAGATCAAGTTTATTTTCAATTTTTGCCACGCCCCCTCCCGCCCCCGCAAATTGGTAAAAACGTCGTATCTCCCACAGTTTTATAGATAGATGGTTCGTTCCTTCTGGACATATTTAGTAATCAGGATTATTTATCGATCCGTCAAAGGAATGTTAAGATCGGATGAACGGTTGTCGAGTTATAAGGAAAACAAACAATTATGGGCAGCCCAGGATGCAGCGGTGATAGGCAGCACTTCACAGGTACAGAGTATGTTATAGTCGGGTTTGACCGACTTTCTTTCTTGTTTTTTTAATAAGAGTATGCAAACCTTCGAATTCCTAGTATTATTAAAAATTGAGTATAACTCTGATTTCAGACAAGCTAGTTACATTTTTTTTAGAATTGACTTAAATATCTTACAAATGAAAATATTCATTAATAAATTGGTTTTTGTTTTAAACATCTTCTTCTTCTAGTACTATAGAGCATCCTTCATTTAGGTCCTCATCAGAATCAGATGGCACGTCCAATTCTTTTTCATTTGGGTTTTTATTTTCGGAAGACGCCAACTCCAAAAGACTTAATACTTCTTTGGTAAGAGATTTTTTATGTTTTTTCTTTCTTTTTGCTTTAAACAGACACTAAATAGTAATGGATCCGAGGAATCTATCGCCCTGTGGAAAAGGTCAGTCATAGTATTGATTCGACTATTTTTCCTTGCGTGTGAGAGTCGGTCTTTTTTGTAGATCTTATTTTTTGCGTTCACTCATTTTAATCTTGTCATCACCTTTTATATGCCGTTTTTGTATTTCCATTCTGTATGATATGCACAGGACAAATTCTAGAAACCTGATCCAAGCATGTAGGACTTACCCCAAATTTTAAAGCTTGAAGCTTGGGGGTAAAGGTTTTTAAGCTAAAATCTTTGGTTTCCAGTACTTTTGTTGGGGTGACACCACAAATTGGACAACATTAAGTTGATTTAGTACCAGTTAGTACGTTTAGTACTTTCGAATGGACTGCGGTATTTTGTTTTTATGCGTATAGCAGAAGTAACAAACAAAGAGTGATCTGAAAGCTGTACGTCAGGTGTTTTAGTTTCAAACTTCTGCTTGTATGCACTTTGTCCAGTTGATCCATAACTCCAAATTAGTTTGAGTTCAGCACTATCCGAAAATTGCTTGAAAACATTGGACTGCATTTTAATTAATCGCTGTGCAGTATGATTCCAAGGGGTTTGTAGTGAGACTTGAGCAGTAGTTTCTGTAACTTCTATACCGATTGGCCGACACTGCATTTTAGCTTCTAAAGAGTGATTTTTTAGATATTATCTTTTGGGCAACACTGGTTTAAACAGCTCACGCACGTTTCGTGTTTTGTTTCACTTTCAAACATCTTCAGTTTGGTCTATAATTTAACCATGAATCGTCTTACAAACGAACAACGCTTGCAAATTATTGAATTTTATTATCAAAATGCGTGCTTTGTTAAGAAAGTTCATCGCGCGCTTCTTCCATTTTATGGTCAGTATAATCGACCCACTGAAGCGGCTATTGTGACTAAATTTCGCACCAAATTTACATTGTTGGACATTAAACCACCATCACGCTTACGTAGAGTGCGAACTGAAGAAAATATTGCAGCTGTATGGGCCAGTATTAATGATGACCATCAATTATCGATTCGTCGCCGTTCGCAGCAATTGGGCCTCTGTTACTCAACAACGTGGACAATTTTTCGGAAGGATTTAGTTGTGAAGCCTTTCAAATACAGCTGGTGCAAGAATTGAAGAACGACCTACCGCAACGTAGAATTTTTGGTGAATGGGCTCTTGGAAA
Organism: Lordiphosa collinella; assembly: GCA_018904265.1. Classification (NCBI taxonomy): domain Eukaryota; kingdom Metazoa; phylum Arthropoda; class Insecta; order Diptera; family Drosophilidae; genus Lordiphosa; species Lordiphosa collinella. The sequence continues at coordinate 82,851 of JAEIFV010000861.1, read as the reverse complement.
GTTGGCCGAAGATCCACTTTTTTTACCGAAAAATTGTGTTCAGCGGCGAAGCTCATTTTTGGCTCAAGGGTACGTAAATAAGCAGAATTGTCGATTTTGGAGTGAATATCAGCCAGAAGCTTGCAAGAGCTACCAATGCATCCAGAAAAAGACAGTTCGGTGCGGTTTATGGGCTGGTGGCATCATTGGACCGTACTTCTTTAAAGATGATGCGAATCGTAACGTAACTGTGAATGGTGAGCGCTACTTTGAGATGATATCCAGCTTTTTGCCCAAAATGCAAGAGCTGGACTTGCATGACATGTGGTTTCAACAAGACGGTGCCACATGCCACACAGCACGCGTACAAGGATTGACTTATTGAGAGGCGAGTTTGGTATACAAAATATTATCACTTTCCGGGCCCGGTCAATTAACAACATATAACGTACTATTTAAAACTTAAAAAATATATTAATATTAAATTTTAAAACACCCATTTTTAAAAAAACAAAACCTTAAAATAAAAGAAAAAAAAAGCAACTATAAATTTTTTTTAATGCACCTGCTGCTTGACCTCAATGAAGTGATAAAGCCATACCAAAAACTAAAAACATCAATCCATAAAACAAGGCACACGTTGTAGCTGGAACAGATGACAAACAAAAGAATGAAGGTTCAAACAAAGAAAGAGCGTGAAACAATTGGAAATACATTTGTCAGTAAACCGCACGGAAAATGAGGCAGAGCCGTGCCTGTTGCTGCCCCCGGTCATAAACATACAATACATGCATATAAAGAGCGTGTTCTGTGGTTTCAAGGCAGGCACAAGGATGGGGTTTTGCAATGTCGCACCTGCCATACCAATCTATTATATTTCAATAATGTTGCCTACAATCGCATAAATAAACAACCGCAGTGCCAAACAAACACACACACGAAACATGCATAAATCTGGGCTGTTCATTTTCATTTCCATACAACATCATCTGCAACTGTAACCACGCTTTGTTTTTAGCTTTTTTTATCATTAATGTGTGAGATTTATAGAAAAACAAGAATGTCGTCGGCAATTGTTAAACTATAATTTGATTTATGGGCTGCTTTAACCGAAAACCCGTTAAAGAAATTCCCTCGCATTTAAAATTGTTTTATTGACAGTTTTTGGATGTTTGCCCAACTGAAATAAATTGCACGCCCGAATGGCAATGTTCTGCTGTCGTCATCATCCTGGCTGGCACACGCTGCGTATGCGTTATGGTTCACTTACAGTCGTTTGCAAAAAAAAAACAGAGAATATCAAAAGACATCTTCAATTGAATTAAGTTGCCATTTGTCTGTGTATTTTATTTCTGTTTTCTACATGTCTTACAAATCGAATATGCCCTTAAACAAACTGTAGGCTGAGAAAGAATATTCAGAGGAATGCAGGACCTATTCACTGAATCAAATAATCGTTAAATTTTATTATGTTTTGCGCATGTAAAACCAAAAATATATAAAAGTAAATTCTGGAAGAAATACTTGGATTTCTGGAGGTGCCAACCGCTTCCAAACTCTCTTTAAAAATTGATTGTACTTTTGTGGAACAAAAATATGAAAACAGCTTTTAGGACCCCAGCGACGCCAAGCATTAAGCTAGTTTATAAACATAAAGAAAACATTAGCCGTTTTTTCCGGCTCCATCCATTATCCATCTTGTCACGTAATACATAAATTTCACCTCTTTCTAGTAGGTACCTTTATTTTTTTTTTTTTTTTTTTTTGTTAGGGTAAACACACGTAAGGCAACTCGGTGGCAGTCACATCTGGAGTGTGGTCATGCCCCGATTGGTGCTGTCCTGTCCTGGTAGCTTTTCGCGAATCTTGCATGTGACACGCCTCTTTAAACTGAATTATTATTTGGCGGCGTTTTCGTCTCTGTCTTTGTCTGGCCGAAAAACAAACATGGGGGCGAGTTGTTATTGTTTATCATAGCAAGTTAAAGGATATTATAGCTTTTTATGCCATTTACGTTTTAATGTCATGTGTTGTTTGGCCCAAAAGCAAAGTCGCAAAGTCGATTGGCTGGGGCATGGCAAGCGTGTCTGTTTCTTCAGTAGTTTATGACTGATGGCCATGATATGCGATACATTTGGCCAAGTGGCTGCTGCTGCTGTTGCTGTTGTTGTTGTTGCTGTTGTCATTACGAGTGCTCGCATCAGCGACCAAGCGAACGGAAGCCGAGTTGTCGTTGTCGTTGTCCTCATGTTTCATGTAGGCCTTGTGCTTTATGTTATATTTTTGTTGTTTTCATTCTTCTTGCAATGGCTTTTTAATATTTTGTGACTTGGCACGTAAATGTTTTTAATGTCCAATAAAATTATCGTTTCAGATAAAGTTGTTGAGTAAAAGCAAAACATGACACAAAATGAGAACATGTGTATAAATACTTATTCGGGGTGCTTATGTACAGGAAATGGCGTGATATTGTGATGGCTCGTATAACGCATGTGACATAAAATTGTCAAGTAATGTTTAGCCTTTGTTCAGCTTTCATTTAATTTCCTTGCAGTTGCTTTTTAAATGCCACTTGAAACAAAACGGTCCACGTGAAGCATCGGGACAACAAATCATTTTAAGTTCAAGTAAAATTTTTAGTTTCAGAAACTTGTTTTCCAATAGACAAAGTCAAAACTTACTTAACATTTTTATGGGATTGCTTTTCTGATCCAGCGAAACGCCATCTTTCAATTATTTTAGACAATGAGGGAAAGCAGGCTTATCGGTCTGTAAGATTTATTGTGGAGACAAAGGCTCTGTAGGATCCTGTTTACAAAAAATAATTTTTTTTAAAAAAAAATTGCAAAAAACAGTAACAGCACCTTTTCAGGAAGAGTCTATAGGGTTCTGATATGAAGCAAGTCTTGGAGTTTTCAGGCTTTTGACGATTTCTGTGACTTCTTGGAATATTACTGGTGCATTCCGGAAGATTCTGTAATGCGTTACGTTTTACTAGCTGTCGCATCTAAAAAGCAAGGCAGGGGTTTACTTGACGCTTATAACTTTAAGAGAGTTTCGAAAGGGCATAATTTGTAACTATTCATATCTGGGCTGGCTTGTTCCAGTTAGCGATCAGTGTTGTTTTGGTTAAGTATGGCAAGTATCTTTTTAATCCTTTTGGAGACCCTCTATACATGCCATTAATTCTGGGATCCCTGGCACTTTATTTATTTATTTGGTTAACAATGATGTGCTAACTTAGGCTAAATTTATATAAAGGTAATGGAAAAAGTAATTGGATTACAGGTTGGATGATTCAAGGTGATGGTAAATTTCATTTAATATGAACATAAGGGACTTTTCAAATGAAAAAAAAGAAGTACATGGAATTACAATTAGAACATAAGACCCGAAAAGGTGCATGTAGGACGTACTTGGACCTGCAGACTGACAAGCGTAGTGGCCGGAATGTGCGTGTTAATCTAGAGGGAACTGTTAAGTTTATTGAAGAGAGAATCGCTTGAGAATCAACCAATCCGAGAAGAAGCAAGTGCACAAATAGGACACCATTTGATTGGAGATCGATTAATTTTAACCTTGAACTTCGATAAGAAGGTACGCACATACTCTCGTCTGAGCCTCCTTTTCAGAGGGAGTATTGCTTAAGCAGCTGGGTTTAGTTGGGATCCGCTCTGATACTGCGAGTCTGAGATTGGGTCAGGGATAGCAGCGCACCAAGTAGCGTAATTAGTTTTTTTCTTGAAGATTTTTAGAGCTTCTTGATGTTTGCCTCCAGGTCCTGCTTAAGCCGCTTAATGTTTGAACCCTGTGGGAGATGCTGCCTTCGTACTTGGTTTGCTTTTGGTGGGCCATTTAGAGTACCAACGATTGGAATATGATCCGAAGAAAGCTCGTACTCCGGACGAACTATGAGGTCAATCGGATTTAGACCTTTGTAAATGAAAAAATCAATTGCTGAGGGCGTGGTTCTGCTGTCATATAAGTAGAAGGTAGCAATAACAGTAAACCTTTTCTAATTTTTTTTTTTTTTTTTTGAACATACTGCATCGGACTAGTTATACCCTTGAAGAGGGTATATTAAAATTGTCGAGATGTATGTAACGCATAGATGGAAGCATTTCCGACCACATAAAGTATATATATTCTTAATCAGCAAGACGAGCTGAGTTGATTTAGACCTGTCCGTCAGTCCATCCGTCTGTTCATCCGTTTTTTTTAGTTATTGAAGCATCACGAAAGTTTGTAGCAAATAAATTTTAAAAATAAATTAAGGCGATCCATTTAAAACAAAATATTTTCTCATAGAACTCTTTCGACCGATCATACATCCGATTTTTACAAGCCTTTGTAGAATTGTGTAAAAGTATATAAAATAAATAAATGCTAACGTAAGGAACGTTTCCATTGAAAACAAAAAAGTTTTTCCAACTAGAACTAGTTTTTCGACCGATCGTTCCAATGGCAGCTATATGCTATAGTCATCTGATTTTGACCAAACTTTGTAGAATTGTGTGGGAGCATATACAACAAGTACATGCTAGTTTTGAGGACATTTCCAATAAAAAAACAAAAAAGTTTCCAACTAAGACTACATTTCAGACTCTACTTTTCAATGACAGCTATACAATGTAGATGTTAGATTTTGACCAAATTTGGTGGAATTTTGGGAAAGCATTGTGAACTAAAAAGTACGAAGTTTGGACGCGATTCCATTGAAAACAAAAAAGTTTTTCTCACAAAAACTTGTTTTTTGACCGATCGTTCCCATGACAGATGCATATAAATATACGAAAACTAAACAAAATTTTTGGGAGAACCTTTTTGGGTTTTTTGGGATTAAAGCGAGCTTGAGCATCGAGCGTAAGTCAATCTCGATAATTTTTGTAGCAATCCTTTTTGAATTGAAAGTTGTTTCGAATATCGAGCTCAATTTAATCTCAGGCAAACTTGCCCCAAGCCGATGTCCAGATGAATCAAGTACGAATTTCGAGCGTAAGTCGATCTTGGTCATATACTCGTATGAAGCAATCCTAGTTCGAATATCGAGCTCAATTTTATCTCAGGCAAATCGAATATCGAGCTCAAATTAATCTCGGGCAAACTTGCACCAGTTTCAGTTTCAAGATTAAATCAAGTACGAATTTCGAGCTTAAGTCAATATCGGTCCCTCTTGATTGGATCCTACTAAGGGATCAAGTCGAGTTCGGATAACAAGCATAAATCAGTCCCATGTGGCATAAGGTCAGGATCAAGACAATGAATCCGGTATTGAAAAACCCGAAATCAAGTCATTCCTGTTCGTTTTTGTTCGACTTCTGACATGGTTTGAATTGATTTAATCCCGAATATCTCCGAATTTTTTCTGTGTATGTAACAGCCAGAAGGAAGCATCTCCGACCCTATAAAGTATAAATATTCTTGAGCAACATCAACAGACGTGTCGATATAGCCATGTGCATCGGTCTGTCTGTCCGTAGAGGTTTGTCGTCTAAGGGACAAGAACCGGACCGTATGACTTTGGCATATAGCTGTCATAGAGACGATCGGTCGAAAAACTACCATTAGTGAGAAAAACTTTTTTGTTTTCAATGGAATCGCCTCCAAGCTTCGTATTTCTTAGTTTGTTTTGCCTTCCCATGATTCCACTAAGTTTTGTCAAAATCGGACATCTATATAGTATAGCTGTCATAGAAAAGTATAGTCTGAAAAGTAGTCTTAGTTTGAAAAACTTTCTTGTTTTCCAAGGAAATCATCTTCAGATCGGCATTTTTTTATTTATTATGCTTTCGCTCAATTCTACAAAGTTTTGTCAAAATCGGATGACTATAGCATATAGCTGCAGTACAAATTTTCTCCTTTCTTCTTATTTCTTTTTAATGGAGGCTGCAATGGTATAAAAAACATGTAAGGGAGCTGCAGTCGAGTGCCCCGACTACAAAATACCCTGTTCCCTTGATTTCGTTTGTATTTCCTTTACACAAACAAAAAACACAACCCAACATACACACAAACGCATGGCATGCGGCCGCGCGCGATAACTGACAATGCAAGACCCTCCCTCTCTCTCACAAGCAAAATTGATTCGTATATAACTTCGGTGTTTATTGTCCGATCTTAGTGATCTCAGAATAGATAGAATATATATACTTTTTGGGTCGTGTTTTACCTACCTGTTACATACTTTTGCACAACTTCATGATCCCCCTTTTCCCATTTTCAATGGGAACAGGGTATAATCAGCAGCGACGAAGTTAACTTTCCTCTATAGTATTTGAAGCTTGTGCAAAAGAATGTAACAGGCAGAAGGAAGCATCTCCGACCCTATAAAGTATATATATTCTTGATCAGCATCAACTGCCGAGTCGATCTAGCCATCTGTCTGTCTGACCGTCCGTCTGACTGTCTGTCTGTCTGTCCGTCTGTACATAACAAACAGATCTCAGAGATATAGATAAGAGGCTATGCTTCTTTCTGGACAGTATTTAGTTTTTCCATCAGGATTTTTTATCGATCCGCCAAAGGAATGGTAAAAATCGGATGAACGATGGTCGAGTTATAAGGAAAACAAACAATTATGGGCAGCACCGGTCGCAACGGTGATGGGCAGCACTTCAGAGGTACAGAGTTTATTGTAATCGGGCTTGACCGACTTTCTTTCTTGTTTTTATTATAATAATTGTTCATTATTTTGTCTTTGAATGTAATTTTCGAATTCATTTCTTGAATCGCGTTGCGTTTCATCAGGTAGTTTATTCCTGCATCGAGCAGCAAACACTAAAAAATTGCTTTTCCGAATTGGAAAATCTCGTTCTTGGACATATCCGGTATTGCGTCCGTGAGGCTGCTGCAAACTTTAGTTTGTAAAACAAATAAGGTGGCTCTCTAGTGGGTAAGATCTTTTGCGGACATATTACAGCTCTTTGGAAGGTAACCTGCAATCTATTTAAGCTGCAAGCAGCTTTACTGTGCGCCAAAAACACAAAACCATAGAACAACGTAGGGATCAGGTACGACTTAGCAATTAACAGTCTGAGTACTGGGGATACATCTTTTTGCTTTAATGTCATCTGATTGAGCTTATTATATATTTTTCCTGCTGCTGTGACTATGTGATCGCTCCATGTAACAGTGCTATAAAAAGTTACGCCATGGTTAGTAGCTCTGCTGACTGTATCTCAATTGCCAAGCAATCACCCAAAACTTTGTGTATCGTACCGTGAAGTTATTTGAGGATACTGACGAAATAAAAGACCGCGCGAAATCCGTCCGTCCAGCCATCAAAGCCGTGCCAGATCGAATTCGTCGAAGTCCACAGCGCAAGCAGAAAATCAAGTCTCGTCAGATGGATATTAGCTAGGACACACAAGAGACACAGAAAGTGAATCAATCCGACTTTTTGAAAAAGGTTGTGAAGCTTCTCAACACGACATTATTTGCGAACAAGCCGTGGATCTTTCAACAATCCTCCGTTCCAGCTCAAAAGGCAAAAACGCCGCTAAGTTGGGTTAAAAACCATTTACTGAACTTTATTTCTACGGATGATTGGCCTGCTGGAAGCCCTGACCTGATTCCATAGGACTAAAAACTTTGGTCCGTTCTTGAGGCTATTGCTTGCTCTACTCGACACCCAAATATTGAGTCTTTAAAGCGCGCCCTTCTCCGAGCACAGGAGAATTTCCCAAGGCATGAGGTGCGCACTGAGGATCGATGAGTGGCCAGAGAGACTTCTGCGTTGCTAGAAAGCACACGGCTTCCATTTCGAATAAGTTGTTCTGCAATTTGCAAACATTGATTGAAAAATATTCATTCATTTTCGTTTTATGACCAAAAAAACGTGGACCAAAACAATCGCGAGTACTAGGTAAACAATGTCCCAACTGCATTTACTGAATTGAGTCAACAAAAATTCATCCACATTCTAACTATCCATATTTTGATGTCAGGTCGCTTGTATGTAAATTCTGTTAACAAATATTCCAGAGTACTGCCAGGTGGGTTTTTAAGAAAGAGGGAACATCGAAGTTGGTTATATAAATAGATTGCAACTTGCAATTCCCAAGCGGCTATCACCTGAATCACATATTTTCATGCATTGCTTCACCTTAAGTTACTTCGAAAGCATTTAAAGAACTTATCAAATGTTGGGTGTCTTTTTTTCTGTAGTCGAAGCGTTTCACAAATTGTCAACAAAAAAATTTCGTTGCTCACCATTTTTTGTTGGGCAAAGTTCAAACGGAAATGCAAAACTTTTTACCAAGCTCATCTGAAGTTTGTTTATTTTTTGGTTTTGCATGTGTTTATGTGTGTGTGAGTGTGTGTGCGTATCATTTTCTTTTCGCAGACTGACCAAAACATACGAGCACACAAAGCGTATTACGCATACGCCGCGTCAGCCTAATTGACAAGGGTAGAAAATTGCGGCGGCAGCGCAACTTTTTTGCTGAAATATGTCAAATGTCATGTTTCTCAAAAAAAAATAAAATAAAGAACCCAAAGTTTTTCTCTAAAACCCTTTGCTTGCCTTGCCAAGTGACATCAAAATGCTGAAATGTGCCAGGAAATGTGCGTAGGAATTCCAACTTTTAGTTGAAAGCAGTTTACCAGCCACAGGAAATAATTTTGAAAATATTTTCACCTTAAACGGCCATCAAGTAATGGGTGAGAGAGAAAGTAAGGGGCACAGGTTAAAGCAATAGAAATTTATCAAAATGCAATGTCAAGTGTGCGCACAGAAGTATGTTACGCAATTGCGGAGGAGGAAACTCAGAGGTAAACAATATTTTTCAGTTCATTGAACGGAATAAGCTTGTTTCCGATAAGGAAAGACAACCAGCGAGCAAAGTTTAAAAAAAAACACCATACACTCACACTTGGCTAATACACAAACACGCATTTCTCTCTCTCTGTGTGAGTGTACATTGTTGTCCTGTCCATTCGCCTGTCTTACATTGCGTTTTATGTTTGTGTCGACCAACCGAACATGCCACAAGTACAACAACAGCAACCTCTACCCACACCGACGAGTTTAAATAGCGACAGAGCAGCCCGAGAGAGTGGAGCAATAAGTATGGTACAAATTTCCAAGAAAAGAAAAATGCTTTTCTCCGTCTGATATCTAATTCTAGTTTGAAGTTTACAAAACGAAACGGAAAACATTTCGACATTTCTTTCGTTTATCTGACTTTTAGCTCGAGTCAATTGTCAAAGAAAGTTTTGGGATTATGGAATGCACAAATCCTTTTGGAATTTGATTTAAATTTCATTTTATTTCTCAGTAGTTTCTTTTCTCCCACTCATTAGAAGCTGCTTAAGCCATTATTTTCAACAGCTGCCATAAAATCTCATCAAGTTATGCCATTCACACGCTGTGTGACTAAACTAACGAAACAAATCAGTTTTCTTGCACATCTGTGCGCTAGTCCTCCGCCAACTATAAGTTTGAGCTGCTTAAATAAGCAAATCACGTGCTTTTTGTCAGCTCACCTGAAAAACCAAACCAGCTACAACAACTGAAATTAATGCTTGTTTGTAAAATGTGTAAAATATTGTGACAAAACAATGGTAAGCTAAGGCACAGTGGGCTAAATATTTGTCAACAATTGTTTTAAGGGGGTCTTTTCATTGAGCAACTTTTTTTTCGACTTTTTTTTTTGCATTTATTTATAGCTTGGATATTCAAAAATATCCCCCCAAAAGGATTTTCGAAAACTCAAATTAGTTTAGGAGATATAGTCCTTTTAGTGACCCAATGTGACCTAAATTCCCAAGCAACTGCAAACTTAAAGCGCGTTTATCTCGAAACCACGTTTTTCGAACTGGCGGCCATGATATCTCCAGTTCAACTGAACTGATTTTTATGAAACAAAGTGGAATCGACGCTGAATTGTCACCATTCTCGGGTGAACCTCGACCATAATTTTAAACAATTTTTTACTATTTTTTTTTACACTAAACTACAAAAAAAAAAGCCCGAAATTGAAATTTTTTTTTGAATGGCCGCCATTTTGTCAAAAAAAATCACAAAATTAAGTTTGAGGTTCACCCGAGATTTACATCTATACTGATTATAACCCCGTTTTTTTTCATTTCGGACGCTCCGGAGACCCGGAATCGTGGCCGCCGTGACGACACCTTTTTTTACCACCACCAACTTTGAAGTCTCATTACTTTTTGAACAGCCCTCGTATCGAGGCAAAAAAAATTTTTTTATTTACTTTGAACCTTTTGTAATACAATAAATAAAAAAAGTTTTCAATTATTCTTTGCGTTTTCAAATAAGAATTTTTTTAAAAAGGGTCCAAAAACGGATTTTGAATGAGAAGACCCCCTTAAAGAATCTAGGGTTAAGAAACCTTTTAATCAGGGATTAATACCGAAACGTATTTCAGGTGTTTCGGTAAAAGCTTCTATTTCGGTTTTTAATTTACTTCGGTTTTCGGTTTCGATACGGTATTCAGTTTTTTATTTCGGTATACCGGCACGTACCGATATAAGTAAACATTTTTTGAAAATTGTAAATAGTAAATTGTGGGATAAGTCCAACTTATTTTATACTTTTTGTAATTAAAGAAACAATATTCAACATAACAGTTTCAGTCGTTTGACATTTAAATCGTTAACAAAAGGGATTTATCTCGCTTTTCTATATCCTGAACAAGTGATTTCCAATTTGCAATGCATCCAAATGGAATAAAAATCACCCAAAACTTCATTTCCGGTTTGAAAATTAGTTGTGGCCAACTCAGTTTTTTCCAATATGCTTAAAATTTAGTGATCTGCGGCCGCAAAAGTGGAATAAATGTTGAAGACGTCTTCTGCCAGCAAATGTTTTCGCATCCTGTAGGTTGAGCTCCAACGCGTGGGGCAATCATGTGGAGGTTTCCGCCATAAGGTTGCTTGTCCGCCATAAGGTTGCTTGTCTGCCATAAGGGTGCTGATTGATGGTGTGCTCAGCTTTTTAACAAGGGCTCTGTTTTAAGATTGCATTGACTGCTATCTGTAGTGTAAGCGCAGCTCTCCGCAAGCCTAAATATAAAGAAAGTCACTAAAGTTTGAATGAAAGACGAAGTTATTGTGTGCTTTATACACACCTATGAATGCATTTGTTATCCATGACCAAATTTTCTAAGTTCATCGACACTATTCTCATTGTCGTCATTCTAGTCAGAAGCAGTGTCAATGCAAAGAAGCTTCACCATTTTTACCATATTTCTGAAGTTATCCGAAGTACATGAATAAAATTATATGGACTTATCGATTTGACTTGTTGTTGTTCTCATCATTTTGAATCACTTCGTCGTAAGAACGCTTAATATGCTTGGTCAAATTAGTGCCATCACCCCAAAAAAGAACAAATTAATTTCAACAGAAACCTTCGTTCCCGGACTTCTGAGAGGGGCCGGATTTTGGGCGCAAACTTAAATAAACTATGTACAACATGAGAAAAAACTTGTTAAATGGTGGCCCCAGAGTTGCAGCCCCGGTCCCGTAATAACCTTCCGACGGGCCTGCACATATCGGTAGCAAGAATGTGTCAGGCACCACTAACTTAGCAGTAGTCTATTGTTGAGTTTCCCTGTCCTCTGATAAATTTATAGTTTCCTGGTGTGTCGCCTTGCGTTGTACCATTTAGTAATGTGTGAATGAGTCTTTCTATCATCTTAAGTTTTATACCCTTCCCGTCTTAAGTACTATCTCGTACATTTATTGTGTTACAAAAAATTGAAGATTCGGTGACATGCAAATGTCCATGAAATTGTATAGACGAAAATTTGTGCGAAGCAAGCGATACTTCGTGGTCTTAAACATCGCGATATAGCGGTCCTTTTCAGGCGACTTGGAATCATACAAATTGATCGATACAGTCTGCGATATCAACGAAACTGCAAGTTATCCAATAGATGTTTTGAGCTCATTGGATTTTCTTGGCATGCCACCATGAAAAAGGGACGAAAAAGTCATGAAGAGAACAGAACCGTTTTATATCCTTCTAGCGGTTCCGTTCAGTTTGTATCAGTTTGGTACAGGTTCCCAGATCAATCTCTCGATTTTAAGTTGATAAGCAAGCACATCTGATCCGACTTTTTAATTAATTCAATTAAAGATATAATATTTACAACAGTTCAAAATGTAGGCAAAGTTATACTGAAATTTTCAACCACTGTGCAGCATGTATGGAGCCCAGTTAGTAGATATGCCAAATAAGTAATAACCGAGTGTATGGCAACTACTTCAGACACTTAACGTGAACAGATGAGGCGACATGTGTACAATCCGCGACACAACAGCGGGAGCAGGAACAGCGGGAACAGCAGCTGCATAAAATACTAAGAAATACTCAGGTTAGATTTGCGTGTGTGTGTGTTATGTTGTCTGTGTGTGAGATTCTTGCAGGTGTGGTGGGAATTTATCTGTTTAATAATAGTCAAGCAGAGGTAACGGTTAGTCAAAGGGAAATCCCCTCAAACAAACGAAGCACGTCCAAACTCCTAAAAATGTCCGGCAGAGAGTAAGCAACATTTGAAATTCGACTAAAAGCACACAAAAAGAAGCTCCTGCAAACACACACACACACACAACATTGAGAAAGGGAGCTGTGGAAATGTGACAAGTTTTTGTTGGCGGTCTTTTGCCAGCAGCAAAAACAGTTCAGTTCAGTTGAGTTGAGTTTTTGCCACCAGCCAAGGTGAGCGGCCATTTGGCAGTTTGTATATCAAACCGAGGAGAATGGACCCCGAAAAAATGGTCATTGCATACAGCGCGGGGTCACGGCTGGGGCTTCCTCTTTTTTTTGTTGGCTGTTGCACTTCTAAAATGCATTTCGCTGTGGCTTTCATTTTCGTGCTTGTTTGGGCACGCCCACGAATGCCACAGCAGAAACATCGCGCTGGTTATAAATTTAAGCCCTGCGTGGGTTTTAATTTTTTTTTGTGTTTCAAATCTTGAGCTTGTTCCCTTGGTTCAATCCCCACATGTCCTGCATGGTGAGTGTCGCTTTTTGGGGTCAAACGTGTGCACTCGGTTCAGTTAGGGTTTAAATGGTTAAGTGCTGGCAAAATTGTTTCATTCTTTCATTGCTTACCTTTTGGCCCCCTTCCATCCCAGACCAGAAGTTTTTGTTCATTTCTGTGTTTTTTTTTTGTTTCTCCTTTCTTTTTGCTGTTATTTCAGTATCCTTTGTACGCTGTGCGTGTCTAAGGTTAAATTGCACATGTTGTCCATGCGTTTTTCTTACAGCTTGCTCCTGTTGATGGGTTTGTACTTTTGGGTTTAACCTCAAGGTGTTAAGCTGACGTGTAGTTGCCATTTGGTTTCGGTTTTTGTTCTATTTTTGAGAATCTTCTGCCACGCAGATTATTGATTTCGTGCGAAGCTAGACAATTTGTGGGCGTAATTCGGAAAAGATGTGAATGGAATTTAAACACCATCTCCAGCTTGAATCCCTTCGAGTAGAGATTGAAGCTGCGAGTGTGGTTATTTTCACAGAAATATAAGTTAATGTCAACTACTACTGCTGGCATAATAAAGATAAGAAATGCATTGTCAAATAACTTAACAAATATTCTTGAGGCGTCAAAGTACAAATTTATGTTCAGCTACCACTAAAAATGTCCAGGCGTGATAAGCAACTAAAGCCCAAAGTCCTGGCATATTTTCTCTCAATTTTTGAAAACACAACGAAGGCGAAACATTAATATTGTTTTCCCATTTCGCCTGCAGACTTCTCGCAAAAGAAACTCTGCCTTTGCTCAATTTAAAATTGCCGCAAAACAAGTGGGAAACTACAAACTACAAACTGCTATTAGCAGCACATTTAAACTAACAAAAAAGTGACATAAACCATAAAAAATAAATATAAATATTTGGCCAGCAGTTCCTCTATCGTTGCACATGCTCGCCGTCAGGCCATAAACTTTAAAATTGAGAAGAAAAAAAAAGGCAAAGCAGCAACTTTTAGTTTTATTGTCATTTCAATGTATTTCCGCACTTTTAACCGCAATTCTCTCGGAGATGCCTCTGACCCGGGCATAAAAAATAGAAAAAGAGCGACGCACAAAAAATGTATTTCAAGCAGTTTCGCAAGCCATAAAAAGCTGCATTTGGCAGTCCTTTGCTCCATTTCTCCATTTCTCCATCCCAGCATAGCTTTATGCCGATTTTTGGCCTCTTCAACAGCACAGATTTGCGTGCCAGCGACATATTTAAAATGTTGAAAATTATTTATAATTAAAAGTTAGAGGCCAAAAAGTTTTTTTTTTTGCCCCGACCAGAAGCCAAAGCACTTGTCTGCAATGCATAACATTTTTTTTTATTTTTCCAACTTCCTCCTCCCTTTTCGGTCAATAAAAAAATGCCTTGGAGTCAGACCGGTCGGTCGAAACGGAATGATTGTTATTTACGCAATGGCCATAATAATTCATACTTTTACACCCCACAAGAAAATTCAATTTTCCTTTTCTTTACGTATTCAAAATTCCAATAGCTCACACGCACAGAGAAAGAAATGGTTGGCTTTCACTGTGTTTCGACTCGTCTGAAACAAAGCAGTTAGTACAGGTTTTTCGGATTTTATTTGGGGTTTAATGATGGGAATTTATTTAACTGTATACGCAACACTGCTCCCGTCAACTTCCATCTACTGTTGAATTTTAGTTTCAGAACTCTGCATCATTAATTTCAATCGTAAAGAACTTTTTACTGAAAGAGGTTAATAGACCACAAATCGTCAATGAATTTCATAAAATCATATTGTAGGATTGTCAAATGAAAGAGTAATAGATGGATAGGTATCTGTGTACCGCAATTGCTTACACACTAAGAGCGAAAGTGTGACCAATTTAAAAGCGGTATTTGGCAAATGGTGAACAAGGCTCAGTGTGGCACATGCCGCACAGTCTAACACACGCCGAAAGCTGAACGTTGGGAAGCTGCAATCACAACGGACATCCGAAGCCTACTCAGCAAAACTCACCCAGCTGCTCAGGGAAACACCACCTGATCCTTCTGGTGTAGGCGAACAGTGGAAGCGTATTTCACACTCAATGAGTACGGCTGCCGAATGCTGGAGAAGCTACTGCGGATGAGAGCTCCAAGTTTGCGCTTTGGAAGCTCACCAAACGGTTCAAGCGGCAAGTTGCGCCAAGCTCCCAGTTCAACGTCCTTGCCTGAACAAGAAGCGGTTCCAGCCGTATGAAACACCGGGGAAAAAAAGAAAGAGGCCCGATAAAGAAAAGAAACGGCTTGTCAAGATGACAACAGCCCGAGGGGCCAAGGGCCTCTCTCAATCTCTTGGCTTGTGCGCTTCTAATTTAGCACAAGAGAAAGGGACCTACAGTTTAACGCCGAATCAAGAGTTTTTGAGAGGGTTTCATGGCTAATTACTGCATGCTGGCGCTAACAGCCAGAGGTGTGGCGGGTGAAGTTTTATTCAAAGAAAAAACTTTTTATTAGATGTTCCGAGGCGGGATCGAACCCACGACCCAATGCTCAGCAGTCGCGCACACTAACCACTGAGCCACTCCGACAGATGCCCTCGATAGCCCCCTCCAAATGGCCCTCCCAGTTCCGCCAATCACCTTCACTGAGGTGAAAGGGGAAATCAAGGATCTGGTGCTACGTAAGCCCCAATCTTTGACAACATTGAAAACAGGACATTGAAGCTCCTGCCAGACAAAGCCATATTGTTCCTGGTGCTCATCTTAAATGCGGCTCTGAGACTAAGCCATTTTCCATCACCCTGGAAGAAAGCCAGAATTGTTCTCTTTCACAAGAATGGAAAACCACCATCCTGCCTTGATTCCTACCGGCTTATTAACCTACTATCCACCCTTGGAAAGATCTTCGAGCGTTGTATCCTTCGAAGAATGCTTGATATTCGATCTATTCGAAAAGCCATACACGATTTCCAATTTGGCTTCCGACTGAGCCATGGAACTCCCGAACAATTACATCGAGTGGTGAACTACATCCTTGAAGGGTTGACGGGAGTGGCAGCTTACCTTGACATCCAGCAGGCCTTCGATGGAGTGTGGCACACAGGTCTGCTCTCGAAGATTAAGAAACTTCTTCCGCCCCAACTGTACCTGCTAATCAAGAGCTTCCTGACGGACAGAGCTTTTGAGGTTGCACAGGACGGAGCGACATCCCAAACAAGAACAATTCGGGCTGGTGTACCGCAGGGTAGCGTATTGGGTCCTACGCTATACTCCCTACTCACTCACGAAATGCCCAGAGCCTGTGGCGTTCCGCTTGAAAACCCCGAAGATCTTCTAATTGCAACATTTGCTGATACACGGCCATACTTGCACGCAACAAATGCATATACTCAGCCACAGATGCCCTTCAAGAGTATTTGAATAGGTTTAGCAATTGGGCCGCTAGATGGAATATTGCCATAAACACGGACAAGTGTGCTTCGGTGACTTATTCCACCCGTCGTGACACCTGCCCAGGAGTATTCTTTCACGGTCAGCTTATGGAGCATAAAGCAGCCCATAAATACCTTGGGGTGACACTGGACAGAAGACTGAACTTTGGACAACATGTCACGACAACAGCTCAGGCAGTGGCTGCCAAAGCACGGCGCATGGGGTGGCTCTTGGACTCCAACAACAAACTGTCACTCAGGAACAAAGTCCTAATCTACAAGGCTATTCTAAGTCCAGTGTGGAGATATGGCCTACAAATTTATGGAATCGCGACGAAGTCTCACCTGAGTAAGATTAGAGTGGTCCAGGCGAAAATCCTTAGACACATTACGGGAGCTGAATGGTACCTGAGAACCAGGGATATTGAAAAGGACCTTGGAGTTCCCATGGTTGGAGTGGTTATCAACAAGCAGGCCGCCATTTACCTTGACAAATTATTTCACCACCCCAACAAACTGGCAAAAAACTTGTTAAGGAGAATCCAAGGTGTACGTCAAAGGAGAAGGTTAAAGAGAGTCTTACCCAAGGACCTGAACTCACGGCGACACTAGCAGCACACCATTTACTCCAAATTCTCACACTTTCTTACTAAATACCTACATTTAAACACTTATACATTATCGGAAAGCCCAAATGGCCACTGCCAAGTACTGTTAAAACCCAATTTCACACTAGCATAAGCGGCCAAAAAAGGATAGCAGAAGGCTAGTTTCCAATAAAAAAAAAAAAAAAAAAATGGCCAAAGCAGAAGAAGAAGAAACTGACTATTTGCAAACGTGGTCTTAACATCAAAACTAGTGTTGTCGATATTTCTCAAAATATCAATATCGATAATATCAAAAATCGAAAATTCCAGTATTTGATATTTGATATATCGAGTCTAAAAAATATCTGTATAGCGATAATATCGATATTGTCTAAAGCTTACAAAAAAACTGAAAAGCTGTTACAGAAAGTCTACACCATCAGACTACCAATGAACAGTGCCAATGGCCATAAGATAAAAAAGCTAGCTGTCACTTAAACTAACAAATAAAAGATTAATTTGTGTTTATCTGACAGCTTGCGGCTATCTAGAAAATGAAAAATCGGCTCTTAGCTTACTAAAATTATAAAATGACAGATTGATTCTCATTTAGATTGTTGATTGCTCTTTATCAATAGTGGTTGGCCAATGACTTTCAGAAGACCAGCTGCTTAATGTGTTCCTCAGGCATTCTGCTGCGGGTGTCGGACACCAGTAGTTTGATTGCGGATGCCATCCGTTCGGATGCTACAGAACTTATAGGCGCAATTAAGTATCGAAATGGGGTTTCAGACAGCTTGGGTCATTCATCCATGTTAGCTCGCCAATAAGTAATAGGGTTCATGTCGTGGGCTAAGTTGGCTTTCTCTAGGTACACGCTGATTTCTTTAGAGGATGGTTTATTCGGTGAATTGTGGGGCAGTGAGACATCTTTAGTGCCCTCCCACACTGATACCTCACCAGCATATGTTATAGTCTGAAAAAACATTTGAATTGAAAGCATCTGTTGTCAAGATCAGATTTTTTTTCATTAAAATTTTTTATTGTTATTATCTAAATTTTCTGTCACCTGTAAATGGCAACTTTCTTTAGATTGATATGCACATTCATTTAAACTTACTTTGTGTAAGTGTGCATTTTGTAAGTCTGATTATGGGAGGGTTGATTGTGATGATATAAAATATGTGTAAAATTGGTGTATTGGTTCTGTCTAGTGTGTGGGGGTTGCTGGGGCAAATCTCTACGGAAAATCCTCTTGTGGCGTCGTCTTACTCTGCATCCGGCTTTTCTTCGTCTCCCCAACAGTCTTCTGGCAAGAGTGTTGGGGTGACTTCTCTACCTCTCCACGTATTTGGCTACCTGTGAATTTATGACGTCTCCAATCTTCGGCACGTTGAGATCGCTCTCCAAATGCCTTGTGCACATATACCAGGGCGCTCCCGATAGTTTGCGTGACACCTGGTCTGGAGGACACGAATCTTTATCAGATGAGATTCTGCAGCTATTCCATACACTTGGATCCCATATCTCCAAGCTGGTGCTATAATTGCCTTGTAAATATGCACTTTGTTACGGAGTGTGAGTTTATTCCTACTGGAGAGCAGCCATCCCAGTTTCTTCACTCTGCCGTAAAGTGATCTTACAAGCGCGTTGATATGGGTTCCGAATGTAAGGCGCTTGTCCAGATATACTCCCAAGTATTTATGTCCAGGCAAGTGCCCTAATAGCTGCGTATTGAGAAAGACGCCAGGGCACTCATCGCGACGAAGTGAATATGTTACACTGGCATATTTATCCAGGTTTTGCCCAATGTTCCATCGCTAAGCCCATCTGCTCAAGTGATACAAATATTGCTGAACGACATCGGTGGCATTATAGATGCTTGGGTCTCACGCCATAAAAGCAGTATCGCCAGAAAATGTTGCAATGATTAAGTCTTGGGGGTCTTCAATGGGTATGGTTCCTCCTGCATAAGTGTATAGAGAGTATAGGGTTGGTCCCAGGACACTTCCTTGTGGCACTCCAGCGCGTATTAACCTCACACTGGAAACAGCTCCTTCAAAGATTACTGGAAAGGTCCGGTCCGTGAGGAAGCTTTTCACAAGAGATAAAAGCTGAGGCGGAAGGATGTCTTTCCAGAGCAATCCGTCATGCCACACTCTATCAAAAGCCTGTTTAATGTCAAGGTAAACCGCAACCACGTATTCCTTCGCCTGAAATCCGTCGATAATAAAGTTAGTCACCCTATTTAATCCTGGTATCCTGTCACACACCCCATCAATTGCCATAATTCGGGCTAGTAGGCCTGTCGCAAAATTTTCGATATTGTGGATAGGAGACTGATTGGACGGTATGACTCGACCTCCGACGGACTTTTGCCAGCTTTATGGATCATAACGATTTGAGCCTTTTTCCACACCTTAGGAAAGTGACCCAGTCGCAATGCCGAGTTGAAAATTAAGACCAGGAAGAGCGCCGCTTTTACTGGGAGGGCTTTGATAAACCTATTATTAAGGCCATCCTCGCCTGGGGCTTTTTTATTGTTTAAGTTCTTGATTTGGCCCTGAACCTCCTCCAGAGTAATTGGTGGAACTGGGGGCGTTAGCTGCCCAGGGAAGTTAAGGGCATGCTCTACATGTCTCTTGCGGCTTACTGAAGTGGTTTCAAATGGCTTAAATCTGTCCTCTAAATTTTCCGCAAATGCTTCCGCCCTTTCCTGTGGAGATTTCGCCCAAGTACCGACCGCTTTGCGGATTGGGAGTTTAGGGGCAGCCTGCTTCCCCTTCTGGTGAGAGACCAGAGTGCATAATTTGTACTGGCATCTGAGGTAATACCTTCTAGGAAGTGGTCTGTGGCATCCTGTCTGAACCTCGCGAGCAGATTTTTAACTCTGTTAGCCACTCTTTAGTATACCCTATCCACATTGGGGTCTCTTGTGCGAGTAAACTGCCTCCTCAGTCTCCTTTTGATGAGCAGTAGAGCATCGAGGGCAGGCGGAAGGCAAGAGAGTGGTCTGCGATCCTGAGGGGTTTCCTTATCCTTAGGAAGGGCTATTTCGAGGTTGAGATCCAAGGTTCTTTCCGGGTCCTTCCTGAAAAGTGCCAGGTCAGTGTCAGTTGAGAGTAATCGCCCATTTGTCACCCTTGTTCGAGGAGCTCCATCCAATTCAACGACAAGATGAAGGTGATCGGATGATATGGCATACTCCATCCTAATGCTCAGCTCATCAGGACGCAGTCCGTTGAATATAAAAAAGTCAAAGGCACTAGGGGTGAAAAATATATATATTTAACTTTACGTTCCTCACCTGGGAGTTGAACCAGGGACCTTATATTCTCCTACTAAAAATGAAAGTCGGCATCTTAACGCAGTCGACTGTCGAGCTTATAAAAGATCTGAAAGAAGCACTTTACGTTCCTCTGACTCATTTGGTTGGTATTGCAGCAGCAAGTCTTGTCGTAAAGTAAGGCTTTTTAAAGCGTGGATCCAATAGCGTGGCTTTTGCAAGCATCTGGCTGAATTCATTTAGTGAAAGATGTCTTTCTGCAGATTTCTGAAAAAGTTCCTTTGCTGTCTCTCCCAACTCTGTTTCCACTTCAACTGTAGCTAGTTTTCGCAGCATTAATGTAGTCATTGGAATTTCCAATCTTATGGTGACATATTTTTCCCCGCTTACATTTTCAGTCGCTTCTTTGAAGGGGAGCAACAGTTTAATTATGTCTCGAGTGAAGCTTAGCTCATATCCGGTAAGGATTTCCGGACATTTCCCAGCTCTGCACGCAGTGTTGTGCTTTAATAAATCAGCTGACACAATTTTTTATTCTTTATGCGGTCGGAGATGTCTCATTCTGCAAGTTACATACTTTCGCACAAACTAAATATACTCTGTGTACCTTTGGACTGAATCGAAGTCGGAAAGGGGTACAAAACTTGGAGAAATAAGACGCATTTTGGCCATGATGTTCTTGAAATAAAAGAGATTGGGTTGTGGCATAGGGAACACAGGCTCAGCTGACAATGATCGAGTAGAAAACTCTACTCTTAGTCAGTATGTAACATTACATTTCAGTGTTATCAACTTACCGGAATTAAAAAAGATTCAAATAAATTAATAAAATAAACAACCTGTCAATTCCTCAAAAAGGCTTTTCCTTTTCCGTACATATTTCTCGCATGTTGCCTTGATGATTTATGTTCGATTTTAAATTTATTAATGATAATTTTTTTAATGTTATTTAAAATAAATATGCAACTTCCGGTATGTAAGGTTGCATATTAAACGGATACGGATATGCTCACACACACACACACACACAACGGGACATGCTTTTGGCATTGCCCATGGAGTCGAATCGAATGACAGCACTTAGCCAAATACTTAATTTAAGCCAAGGCAAAGGACGCTTCACTAAGCGCGCCTCAAAATAGACCCATCGAGTACATTGACTGGGCCAAAAAATAAAAAGTTGGTCCGACTCTTATTTAAAGTTTTGCCTGGTCAGTCATGTGTATGGAAGCGAACTGGAGGAGCACCAGCAGCAGCAGCAGCAGTTTGTGTCAGGGCCAAGCATGAGCATTTTATTTCTTAATTTTGTTTTCCTCTAATACTAATTTGATTTTGCTGTAAGCAAGCTTATTGACCCGTGTCCCTATTCAGCTCTTACTTTTTCTGCATTTTGCCAATTTGCATCTGGGTTGATTGGGTGGATTGAGAATGGCGTTAGTCAGTTGCTTACAGCCGCTTGTTGTTGGTGCGCCCCGTTATTAGTCCAGTGCCGTGTCGGGCAGATTGTCGTACATAATGAAAGACATGGCTTTCATGTTGCGACGAGTGCGATTCCTCATCCTACTGTTGTCCTTGTCCCTATCCCCATTCCCATAGCCCCTGCCAATACTCGTAAACAGGCGACGGCATGTTGCATAAAATGGCATTTGAATTTGTACTTGTCGGTGTTGTTGTTGCTTTGGTTATTGCATAGAAAATACGTAATTGAAAAATGCACATAGTAGAATGTACATACATATGTAACTCGGAGATGCTTATTGACTTTTATTGGACAGTTGGAAGTTGACTTCATGAATGAAACGGTTCAGCATGCAGCTAATACGCTCTCTAGTCTGAGGGGGGAAATTCAATTCAAAAAGCTGAATTAAAGCAGCTAAATAGTCTGACATTATGTGATACCGACTCCAATCCGAAATTCCAAACATTTTAAGCTGTGCATTTTTTACTGAAAGAAACAGAAACTTACCACCCCCTTTTCCAAGTTTTGGCTAGATTTTTTTAATTTTTGCATACCTTTGCAAAGGGTATGGAACGGGGAGTACTTGTTGGAGGACTTCGAGACCAATCGAGGAGTGAAACAAGGCTGCCTCCTAAGCCAACTTCAATTCGCTCTTTTTGTCGATGACATAGCAGATGACCTGGAAGGTGGAGGCAAGCTTGGGCGATTAATTAGTTATTGCTACTAAAAGCAACAATTAAAGCAACTCACCCCATAAATGAAAGAAATTTCCTGAATATGGAAATTCTCAACCCGATTTCGGGGAAATGGCTGCGACGTCTAGTTCGCTATTGATTCTTGTTGAATCTTCTTCTTCTTCTAGTTCCGATCCCTTGTGGGACATAGGCCGTCGCTTTCAGTTCTCCCCAACTTTTCCCGATGCTTTGCGCCTCTCTACCGACAGTCCTCCTCCAAGTTTCTTTGGGTCTGCCACGTGACCGCCCGACTTCGTCCAACGGGTTCCATTCCATTGCCTTCCTTGCGATGTTGTTCTCGCTTTTTCGCAATGTATGTCCTATCCAGCTCCATTTCATTCTGCGTATTATGATGTCGACAATCTCCATATTCGCTCGTTCAAGTAGCTCAGAGTTCCGTATTCTGTCAGGCCAGAATATGCAGTAGATGCCTCGCAGGCAACGGTTTACAAAAGTTTGGAGTTTCGCCACTATGGAAAGTTGTAATTTTCCAAGTGGAAGAACCGTATAACGTTGGACTCGAAGAGCTTGATTTTGAGCCAGTGTGGATAGGTCGAGCAAGGCCAAACAGCTGACAGCATCCCATAGGTACCTTTTGCCTTTTGAAGGCGCACATCCACATCGAGCTCCGTCCCTCCATCAACAGCGACTACGCTTCCCAGGTAGCTGAATTGCTCAACTTGCTCAATTGAGATTGTCCGGAACGGATGCTGAGCGCTTTTGTCTTCTTCGTGCTGATTTTGAGGCCTGCCGATTTGGCTGAGGTGTCAAGGTGGGCTAGTGTATTAGCCAGGTAGCGTAGCCTATTTGACAGGAGGCATATATCGTCTGCATAGTCCAGATGCCACAGTCTTGTAGTCATTGATCACCCAATGCCGCTGTTGTTGGGAGCAGGTTGCATTGTAACGAACACGTCTGCAACCACCATTATAAACAAAATAGGCGACAGAGCACATTTCTGCCGAACGCCGCTCAGGACTGGAAACGGCTGAGATAGCTTTCCACCGTGAAGCACTTTACACTGGGCGCTGTCGTATGTCGCTCTGATGAGGGAAATAATTTTTTTTTCGGTATCCCTATCCTCCGCAGTCCCTGCCATATGCACTCCCTGCTAACACTGTCGAAGGCTTTAGCGAAGTCCACAAAGGCCATGTGCAGGTCTGAGTTGAGTTCGGTGCATTGCTCGATCAGAATGCGCACAGTGTTTATGTCTGAATCCGGCTTGCTCTTCACCTATGGTGTCTCTCAGGCGATCCAGAACTATTTTTGCTATGAGCTTCGAAATAGTTGGCAGCACACAGATTCCACGCCAGTTGTCGCATTCGCGCAGGTCACCCTTTTTGGGGATTTTCACCAGGATGCCCTCAAACCATACCGAGGGGAGCTCCTCAGTTTCCCATGCCCGTTGAATTACCGGGTGCAGTAACTCCACAGCGGTTGCCGGTTGGCATTTGAAGAACTCCGCCGGTATGCCGTCTACTCCTGCTGCTTTGTTGTCGGGCAGCGATTGGATGGCCGATAGGATTTCGGGTTTAGTGGGTGCTGATGTCCTTACCCTGTGGTGGCTTGAAATCTGTGGCAGCTCGGTAAAAAGTCGAGATGCGGCCGTGGACACCTCATAGTTAAGGACTGCTGCAAAGTGAGATCTCCATCTGATCAATTGGTCCTTTCCAGTGGTTAGATATTTTCCATCTGTGTCCTTAATTGGGCGCTCTGTATTCGTCTTTTTATCGGCTATTTTGTTGGTCGGTTTGCTGCTGCATTTTCCGCTTTTTCTGCAAGATTGTTGATGCGGCTGTTTTTGTCCCTGCGCACGCTTCTTTTGATCTCGCGGTTCTTTGAGCGGTATTCTTGCTTCAGAGCCGTTAGTTGTTGTGTTGGGTTCGGACTCTGCAATTTTTGCCTAATTTTCGCACGTTCCGCACGCTCATCCAAGGGCGGTGACCTCGGGGGACTTTACCTATTATGCTGTCGCCAACATCTAGGTAAATTTCCTTGACTTGGCTCCATTTCTCATCTGCTGTAGCGCCATCATTCAGCACCACTGAGCTTGCCCTCTGACTTAGCGCCTCCTTAAAGCTGTCCTTAACCGCCGTTTGCTTCAGTCGGTCGGTGAAGTATTTCGCCTTTGGACTCGCAATATCAGTTTTAGCAATCGCAGACGTCCTAAGACGGATGACCGCTACCATTAGATGATGGTCGTAGGAGTTTCCTATGTCCGCTCCTCTTTTCTTCCGCACATCCATAAGGCAACCGCGAAAGCGGCGCGATATAGCCAGGTGATCTATCTGATTCTGGTATTCACCGGAGGGCGCAATCCAGGACACTGTGTGTGCTGTTTTATGTTGGAATATGGCTCCGCCAATTACCAGTTGGTTCGCTGAGCAGAAACCTACAAAGCGGACTCCGTTTTCGTTGCGGTCGCCGACTCCGTGCTTTCCCATTATGTGGCTTAGGCTATTGTTGCAAGATCTGACTTTGGCGTTAAGGTCTCCCATTACGATGATGATATCCCTTTTACCGTGCTGGAGGAGCTACAAAGTTTGCTGCGCTCTCGCGACTACAACAGCAAGCTGCTTAAGGGTCTGCGAAAACTCATCCAAATCTTTAAGACCTACCAAGCAGGCGAGTTCCCCTTGGGTGTACAACAAATGCCCAAACCGGAGGGACAAACTTGGCCGACAAAATGGAGGAAGAAGTCTTTGGCCTGGGCAGAAAATTGAAAAAATTGCACAAATCCAAACGCAAGCGTTTGCTGAACTCCATCAATTTTGAGGAGGTGGATGAGCATAACTACAAGGAGGTTTTGAGCAAGGCTTTGTCGCCAGAACTTCAGAAGAGGGTCAAACGCAATGCCAAAGTACGTGAGAGCATTAAGAATTAAGAACACGATTCCACGAGCTTTTTACCTTGCCAAGGGTACGGAAAATTCTGTTTTCTAATTTTGTTTCAACAAAATAAACGGCCGCTTTTGGTAACAAGAATGTTTCACACAAAAGGAAGACTTACTTGCGACTGTAGCTACAAAATGGTATAAGCTCATTCAGATTTATATCGGAAGCTGTTCTTTCGGAGTGTCAGAAATTGAAACGAAATTAAAACACTTACATGGAAATGCAAAGGGGGCAAATTGCATGCTTACATTCAATTAATACCTGTCCACCTTTGTAATCTAGTCATCAATCAATCAGTTTATTAAGCGGCTTTTCCGGGCTTCCTCTTCAATGGCAAAAAGTATGTCAATCTACATGCTTAGCTCACTCAAATCACCACTTAATACAGGATGAGTGGGAGGGTAAGGAGAGTTGCGTGAAATGAGGTCTATTTAAGCTGGAATAAAACCAGAGCCAGACACACAAAAGCTAACCGCTGCTACTGGCGTTTGGTTTAAATAAACATGCGAACTGCGAACAGAATGCAAAAAGTGTTGCCTACATTCGAGCGCGCCTAACTAAAACCAGAAAATCAGGTGAATGAGCACTTTAAGTCTTTGTTTCGGCGGAATTGAAATGAAACAACAAACAAAGGCATCAACAGCAGCAACAACAACAATGAAAGGTGGCCAGTAGAGGCGTTTTAATAGGATTACAGCAACAACAACAGAAACAAAAAAAGCGCAATGCGAAAAGTTAGTGAAGCGGAAGCCAACTGCCACACTGGCTGCTGTTGTTGTTGTTGTTGTTTTACCTGCTGACCAATTGTTCCACTGACTGCCTGCTGCTATTCCCCTTGTTTTTGGATTTGTCATTGGCATAGTTGACTGTTTAGAGGACCAAAAATTAACCAAAGAGGATGAGCACTGCCCATATGAATTGTCTGTCAAATTTGGCATAGAGAGCGGATCAATTGGTGGAATATGTATGTATCGTTGAAAAGTGGCAATTAAACATTGTTCTAGACTTTTCATAAAAACCTTTCCGATTTTAGTACTTAATCAGCGATCGAAAAAAATCTATGTGAGTGCGGGCATTGCTCAACAGCAGGACCCATGTCCATTCCTCTTTGCATCCCTAAATTTCAATGCCCCACGGAAGCGGATGTGTTGATTGCTGGCATCGGATACCAAGCCTGCTGGTTGGCCTGTTTCTTGTTGATATAACAACACCGCTGTGAACTGAACTCGGACACTGGACAAAGGCGAACTGCGACGATGTCGATGATAATGAGTCTGAGCCCTGATCATGGTTAACTGACACGTAATGACAGCTAAACTTTCGACACTCGGCTGTTACATTTGGCTAAGAGAGAGAGAGAGAGAGCAGAGGCATCATTAAAATCTCTGCCTCAACGGGGGGAATCAGCAGCAAATGAGTCGTGCAGCTCGCTTTTGTCAGTTCTAACTGTAAATGCGTGACTTTTGGCCATTTAATGATGTTTCAACGTCATTGTCCACACAACAAATGAACAATCATCATCATTATTATCCTCCTCATCCCTATCAGTGGCCAGGACATGGCTGGAGGATGAGTTTTGTCCTGGCTCATTTGATGACATCGCCCTTCAATGGGCACGCTGGTTATTAATGCGACAATAACGCATTTAAAAGCAACAACAACAACAATGGACCAGCAAAAGCCTTGAATTTCCCCGCGGACAGCGCCAGCGCCAGCTAACGATGGCCGATTAGGCCACCAACAGCGAGGATGAAATACAGAAATGAAGGAAACGGAATTTTAAGTCAATGTGCACATGACAACCACCCAAGCCCGCTCCAATGATAAGTGGATAATTTTCTTGTATCGCTTTCGCTTAATGGATGTTTATTTGTTTGTCGGTCATCCAGCTGGCCGCCAGTTTTGAATTGTTAGTTGAAATATTTCCAATTTATGAAAATTTTAAAAACTACCCTGGTATTGAGTGAAGTTCCGAGTCGGTTTTCGTGTAAACGTTGCTTTTGATGAAAAGTAAGCAGAATGTCAGTGGCAACTAGATCTTCTTTTTTTGACGAATTGAATCAACTTGGCTATTGGTTTCAGCTGCTTAGTCTAGTAATCGTTGAAAGGCTTGTCAATTTCCAAAAAACATTGTTAAGTTTAAACTCTACATGCAAACGTTTACACGAAAACCGACTCGGAATTTGGAACGGGCCGAATATGTTTAGAGCTCACTTAATAGCCGACCAAGTTGTATCTCATAAAACTATCATTTTATCAATTGTAGCTCAACTCTTTTACTCTGTAGTTACCAAAGGTACACAGAGTATGCCTATTAAGTTTGCGCAGAAGTAACATCCAGAAGGAAGCATGTCCGACCCTTTAAAGTACATATATTGCACAGGGGAACAAAAAGTCCAGCTTTTGATATGTTGCCTCCACTTTGATCTAAAATTTGGTCCAATTTTGTCCAATGATCAAAACTCGTGTTTGGCTCCGTCAGCTTTTGTTTTAAAGATATGGCGAAAAATGTGTTTTGCATGTTTTTTCGCTATGAAAACATTATGAAGGTCACACTGAGCAAAAATATCTGCGCTTATAAGTCTTATGCGACAGAGCACATTTCAATGCAGCCCAAAAAAATCAAGCGAGCAGCATCAGCAAGCCCGAAGGTGTCCAAATTGTCCTTTCAAGAGAGTTATTCATTAGTTAATGGCAAATTTTTTAAAGTTGATCGTCATGAACAGGCCAGAGCGGTGGTTGAATTGAATGTTAAAAGAAAAATTCGAACGTTCTCAGTACTCACCCTTAATATCAAGCAACCTCGCAAAAATGACATACATATTTAATGAATTTGGGTACGAATGGACCGAATGGGTTCCGCACTCACCATCCTCAATTAAACTATTTCTCTCTTCTTGGCAAACCGTTTTGTATACCCTTGCAGCTTCCATTGAAAACAAAAAAGTTTTTCAAACTAAGACTACTTTTTGGACATTACTTTTCTATGGGATCTATACTATATAAATGTCTGATTTCGACCAAACTTGGTAAAATCATGGAAAAACATAATACACTGTTTATTACGAAATTTGGAGGCGATCCCATTTAAAACAAAAAAGTTTTTCTCACTAGAACTTCTTTTTCGACCGATCATTCATACTGCAGCTATATGCTATAGTCATCCGATTTTGATAAAACTTTGTAGAAATGTGTTTAAGTATATACAATAAGAATATGCCAATAAAAAGGACTTTTTCATTAAAAACAAAAAAGTTTTCCTCACTCGAACTAGTTTTTTGACCGATCGTTCCTATGGGAGCTATATGCTATAGTCATCTGATTTCGACCAAACTTTGTAGAATTGTGTAAAAGTTTATAAAATAAGCGAATGCCAATGATAAAGAAGTTTTCATTACAAACAAAAAAGTTTTTCTCACTAAAACTTGTTTTTCGACCGATCGTTCCTATGGCAGCTATATGCTATAGTCATCCGATTTCGGCCAAACTTAGTGAAATCATGGGAAAGGATGTGACAAGCCTAAACCGATCGTTCCATGGCCGCTATATGCAAAAGACTTCGTGAAAAGTTTGGTGAGAATAGCTTTAAAACTGACGGAGGAGATAGCATAGAAACAGACAGACGGACGGACGGACAGACGGACAAGGCTAAGTCAACTCTGTTCGTCATGCTGATCAAGAATATATATACTTTTGGTCGGAGATGCCCTCAATGCGTTACAAACATCCGCACAATTTATAATACCTTTGCGGGTATAAAAAAGCTTTCCCAGAAGCGAAGTTTTCAGGATTCCTATAAATATTAGGTTGATGTCAACAATTGATGCGTCAGTCATGGTACCCAGTATAATAATTTGGGAGAAAGGGCTGCAGGGGACGACCGAAACTGAGATGGAAAGTCCAGGTGCTTTAAGACATTGTCAAGCTTGGCGGGAAAAACTAGTGCCAGCCAGCACAGATCAGAGGCGACTGACGGCCATTAATAGCAGCATAATGGCCAACACCGTTAAGCGGTTGTGATAAACATATCGGGCTAAACAAGAAGATTAAGAAAAAGCTACTATTTAAATTATCTTGAAAATGTTAAGGCAATTGAGTTATTCATACCTACCCCCATATTATTAAACTATAGATTCTTGACTATTACTCTGGAAGGTTTGTTCCATCAGGACATATTTAGTAATCAACATTATTTATCGATCCGCCAAAGGATTGGTAAAGATCAGATGAACCATAGTCGTGTTATGAGCAAAACCCGCCGTAGCAGCCCGCTGTTTTAGACCTTTCTTCAAAGCATCGTGGAAAGCAAACTATAAGAGCTTTTTATACCCTTGCAGAGGGTATTATAAAATTGTCCGGATGTTTGTAGCGCATGGAAGGAAGCACCTCCGACCACATAAGGTACATATATTCTTAATCAGCACGACGAGCTGAGTTGATTTAGCCTTGTCCGTCTGTCTGTTTCTATGCTATCTCCTCCGTCAGTTTTAAAGCTATTCTCACCAAACTTTGCACGAAGTCTTTTGGTATAAATACGCTGCACATTTGTCGGAACCGGCCGGATCGGATGACTATAGCACATAGCTGCCATAGGAACGATCGGTCGAGAAACTAGTTCAAGTGAGAAAAACTTTTTTGTTTTTAATGAAAACGTCCTTTTTATTGGCATATTCTTATTTTATATACCTTAACTCATTTCTACAAAGTTCTATCAATATCGGATGACTATAGTATATAGATGTATATACAGGTTGGGTCAAAAAAGTCATCCGATGTTGTTTGGCTTTCATTTTTTTCTAAATAAAACTATATTTTATTATATTTATTGAACCTTTATAATTTTATTGGTCATTTCGAGAGATGATATCGGCAAATGGGCGCCGTTACAATTGTTGCCATACGGTTTTTATGGCTTTTTTATCACTTCGGCAAGAACTTGGGCTGCAGATTCTCGCACTCGTGTCGAATGTTGTCCAGAGGGTTCAAAGGTCTCGGGCTTGGTTACGTAAACACGGGATTTCAAAAAACCCCACAAAAAAGTCTGGAACGGTTAAATCGGGTGATCTTGCAGGCCAGTGCAAATCGCCAAAACGAGAGATGAGGCGACCCGGGAACGCCGCCTTCAGAATGTCGGTGGTGGCTCGCGCAGTGTGTGCCGTTGCTCCGTCCTGTTGGAACCACATGTCCTCCAGTCCTAATTCGTCCAATTAAGGCAGAAAAAACCCGGTAAAAAAGCATGACCCTAGGTGAACGCGCACCATCAGTCACTTTGCGGGTGTATGCTCTCTGCACCAGCGGCGTTCTCGAAACAAAAGCTGTGCCCGTTGACTCCACAGCGGTGGAACATGACGCCCCATGCTCATTATGATTTTGGTCGAAAAATCGATTATTCACGATTTTTCCGTGTTCTTGGGGAGTATATCGATCCATGGCTTGTTCACTTGAATTCTACATCTGTCTAGTCCACAAATGTCAAAACAGATCTGACTTTGGCGGCTATTTGTAAAAATAAGAGCATCTTCCAATTGGGTGACTTCTTTTGACCCACCCTGTAGATGCAATGATCGGACGAAAACGAAGTTCTAGTGAGAAAAACTTTTTTGTTTTAAATTGGATCGCCTCCAAATTTCCTAATGAACAGTGTTTTACGCTATCCATGATTTCGCCAAGTTTGGTCGAAATCAGACATCTATATATTATAGATCCCATAGAAAAGTAAGGTCCAAAAAGTAGTCTTAGTTAGAAAAACTTATTTGTTTTCAATGGAAGCTGCAAGGGTATAGGCAGAGGCAGGGGCAGAGCCGAAGTTAACTTTCCCCTATTTTTGACATTACAAGTGGGCGGGCTCTTGTTCCTGAACCCAGTAAAGATATGGAAACTACTGACTTGCCTGAAAAAGAACGTTTCCGAGCGAATACGAACTGGAAACAGAATGCTACTATAAAAAGGCGCAGAGATACCAAGAAGAGGGCATTAATTACTCCAAAATTGTTGGAAGCTCTTGACAGAAACCAGATCAGCTCGCGCAATGCAATTTATATTTGGGAAGCTACTGCCAAAGAATAGGGACTCAACATTAAAAAATCAAGTATTTCGAGTTGCCGAAAACAGGTTTGTGAGGAGAGGGCTTTAAAGATTAACATTCTCCAGTTGCCGTAAAATAACACTGGGAGCAATGGGCTTGCCCACCGCTGTTCTAGATACGTAATCCGCATTATTTATCGGTCCTCAAAGCTTGGGAATGATCAGATGGACAATAGTCAAATTGTTAGCACCACCGTAAAAACAACGGCAACAATATTGATGCGCAGCATTTCTGATCAAGTTCAGTTCGTGTGACGCCTCACTTAAAAGGTATACTGATAGCTTCGGGTGTGTGGGCCAGCTGCAGTCAATGGAGCAAAGTATCAGAATCGGAAGACTATATAGTATAGCTGGCATGAATACTTTTCTGATTTCAATGGAAGCGTCCTCAAAATTCAACCGAGCTGCAAGAGTTTATAAACTTTGGCTGACCCGAGGTTAGCTTTTCTGTAAGCGGTTATCTCATACTTTCAACTAAATTTCATTACGCTCATCCCAAACTCCTGAACCGTAATTTCCTCTGTTCCTGCTCTGAATCTTACTTCTTGCCTAACTGTCACTTCTCACCATCTCTTAAATATAACGACTAACACGAGAGTGCACTATCATCCTTCAAACCCCAATCCTGATTGGCCGCCTGACACAGTTACGAGTGCAATTCACCGCCAATCGACCAGGAGGCACCACTTCATATCCTGCTGCTAGACAAACACAATTCGGCAAGCGGCATATCCTGCACTGACAGTTTCCCTTGCAGGCAGAAAATAGTATAAAAACCTTCCACAAACCATCAGCCACCCCCACACCACCTTCATCAAAAAAAAACAACGAACAGCCAAGCACACTAGAGAATATTAAACAAAATGTCAATTTTGTGTGGCAAATTTTTTGGCAGCAGCAATTTTAATGCCAAACAAGGCACAGGACACGCTTCATGGACTTGTCAACCAGAAAAACCCCAACGAAACGCTGTCCTGACAGTTTGGTGAAATCAAATCAAATTGCACACTTAAGTTGCAATTGCAGCGGCATCGCGAGAAATCAAAGATATCAAACTGACAGGGTACGACTAAAAAATGCCCTGGAGAGGGAAGCTGGGTTTCATTACAAAAAAGAATATCTAAAAAGTACAAACGAAATGTTTGATTTTTGTTGCAATTAATTGGATGTGAAAGTTGTTGGAATGAGAACAATTCTATTCTTCCCGCTCGTAGATACTTCCACAGCCTGTCTAAGACTGATGGGCACACAAAAAGGCAAAATAAAATCAAGCAAATTGAATGCGATGATTTGGACGTGGGAGTACGTGCCAACCTTTGTCATAAGAACAACCAAAACAAGAAACGACTATAAAAAACACTTGGATCAACCGTAATTGCTGCTGACAAACTCACCGATACATGGGAGGGACACGCGCCATAACAAAACCACCAACAATGCGTGCCAAATGTCAAGACTTTTCCCCACCCCCCCTAAGGATATGCGCCTTGTCAAATGTCCTGGACAAATGGGGAAAGCTCCCACCTACAACTTTGGCTCGACAATTGACATTTAGCTACCGCGTCGTTCACATCTATTTGTATGTCGTCTGCCTTCGAGCTTGTTGTTGTCGCATTTTAGCCGCTTCCGTTGCCATCGTCACCACCTGCTTCTGGTCCTTGTCCATTCACCATTCATCAACATCACGGGGCTCTCCGCTGAGCGTCGACGAAATTAGAAATGTTTTTGCGTTTGGCTTCAGGCGAAATTTGGCTGGCTTCGGACTCAACATCATTGGCAATGACAACGCGTGGACAAACGACATCGACATAGTTTCATGCCATTTGGGCCAGGTAACGGCAATGAGGGTACGCTAATGTCATGTTGTTGGCGCTTTCTGATTTGTTTACCTTTTCAATTGAATTCGTGGTGCGAAAATGTCGTCCATTTCAATTACACTGAATAGCAAATTGCAGCAAAAGCGCCAGCAGAGAAAATTTTGATTATTCTAAGAAACGGACAGACAGACTAAACCGAACTCTTCTTCGCTCTTACATTATCTTCATTTCACATTCTCTTTAGCTATCAATTTTATTAGGTAACAAAATTATTCTATAATCTCTTTGCTTTCTCTGGGAGAAACGGTAGTGGGCAAGGAAAAATCATGAAATTTTTTGTCTTCTGAAATCAGTTCTCAAAAACAAGTTCAACTGAAAGGTTCATAAATTTCAATAGCTACACACACTTGTTCAATGCATTCAAGACTGTTTAATTTGACAAAGTTTTTGTTGTTAATACAATGTATTCGCATCGGTGAGTTGAAAAAAACAAAATCTAAAATTATAATTTTAATGTATTGACCCCAACTGATAAGTAAGTCTCTGTCCGTCCGCTCGTTCCTCTATGTTATGCAAGCCAGCAACTGAATTAAAACCACTAGATTAGCTTCTGGCACTGTTCCTCCTAAATATTTTCTCAAATAGCTGTGCTCAGCCAAGAGCTTCGAGTTATTTCTCCACAAAAGTATTTCAAAATGAATGCATTTATCGTCCTCCCTCCCGTCGCGGTTCCCATCGTAAACTCTAGAGCAGTGATGTGCCATGTCGACTATACGATGTCAACAATTCAATTGTTGACGTGTCAACAATCGAGAGTCGACAATGTTTTTTCTTGACACGTCAACAATTACCAAAAATTAAATTAACAAATAAACGCGGAAATTTATTAAAAGAAAAGATTACCCATTATTTTTTCCATTAACTTATTAACTTAAGTTAAATTTAATTATTTGATTAAATTTTATAGCTAGTTTTGCCAGCTGTGCATTTTTTAACTCAGCAAATCTCCAAAAAACTAATGAGTTTTTTATCTTTCTCGAAAAGAATTTTATAGATTCCTGATTTGGATTTAAAACTGTAAAGCTCTTCCAGACCAGTTCCATTTAGGTTTCTTAACAAAAAATCGAAGTAATATTATTATGCCCTTATGATGTAAAAGTTGCCTTTTGTTAGAGAGCTGGAGTAGTCGGCAGATTGCTTTGTTTTTTTATTATAATTATAAAGGATTAAGTGTCATAAAAATTGTATCAAAAAGCAATGCAACTATAATTGACTTCTCTTTTGAATCGGCTGCAATTTGTTTCATAATATGCTCACTTTCTATTAACGAATTGTATGCGTTGCGATGTGAACACCATCAAGTTTTACATGGTAATTTAATTCTTTTTCCCCCTTTCTCAATAATTTTGTTTTCCAAGTCTGGATGTTTAAATTCCTTTAGAACAGATGCAACTTTGAGACTTAATTCTCTACCTAAAATGTCTTTAGCTAGAAGGTTTCCGGTATGACTACTGCAATTACTTTTCCAATCAAAATGTTTCGTAATATTTCCCATTTTTTTCATCGCGCTTGCATTACCTGAAACAATTGCGTAGACATGGGTAGAATACGTTTTTTCTGCTAAATCTACAGATTCCGATACAATGTCAGCCAGATTTTCTGCTGTTTTACTTTCTCCTGTTAGATCCCACGCTTCTATAAATGCTTCTTCTCCTTCGCATTGTGCAACATTGAGACGACTGTTTTGGCGTTGACAATAGTTTTCTACTCCATAAGCAGGTCTCAATTTTTTTTACAAAATTTTTGAAGTAGATAGAGTCAACAACGCTTAGGGGAATATTACATCCAAAGAAAAACTGCACCAAGGACTCGTTGATTTCATCCTCTTCTTTTTGTGATAGTCGATCAACAAATTTAGAAACAGAGGTGCTGCACTCTTGCAACCATTTCTACAAGTGCAGTAAGAAACAACCCGTGAAATCTGACTTCTGACCGAAACGAGAGCGTAAGTCAAAGTCGGTCCTGCACGACCTTTATAACTCTGCCATTTATTGTCCGAACCTTATGAAAGTTTCAGAGATTGTAGATATGGGCGCAACATACGCAAAATAGAGAATATCACATTTTTATTGTGGGGGCGGGGGGGCGTGTCTAAATTTGAAGTAAACGATTAGGGACAAAGAGTCTACAACAAAATGGGGCTAGCTTTAGTTCGAGATAGGTGTTCATACAGACAGACAGACGGACAGGTTTATCGACTCGAATGCTGATCAAGAATATTCTAGGTCTTTCTTCTGCCTTTTACCTACATTTGCACGACTTTAGTATACCCTCTTTACTCTACAAGTAACAGGTAAAAAAAGCTGGCGCGCTCACTCTCGCTCAGAGTTATTTGTGAGCTCTGCTAACCAGAATCAGCTGATAGTGCATTGTTGACATTGTTGACGCTTTGTCTACACCACAACGTCGACAATTAAAGTTGACGCGTCGTGGCACATCACTGCTCTAGAGTCAATAGAATTTGGTTGCCACATATTCTTTGGGGGGAAGAAGACTTACTAATAACACCATGTTAAAGCGAAAATATACTTTTGAAATGACCAATCGTATGCTGTAGAGCAGGACTTGCTAATTTCGCGGTTTTGGGACTATTTCCTGCCCATTTTATACTTTTGGTATAGGGTATAACAATATTCACAATTGGTTAATGCTATTGGGTTCGCTAAACTAATATATCTTGGGTAACATTATTCGAAGAATGTGTAAATTTACTTTTTAGGTACATATTTAATAAGAATTATTTTAATTTGCCGCCAAAAAAATCATGTTATATTATCATGTCAAATTAATATAAGGCACGCTCAAAATAATATACTTGATTGTCGATGTGTACTCAGAAAAACGGGAATGACTTCGTCAAATAGTAACCAAACTCATTGAAACAACATTTGTTCAACTTAGATCTAAGTGGGCTTTTATAGTACGCATCCAGTAAATATTTTCCCAGCCGCTCCAATGAGAGCAACGAGAGCAGTGTCTTCCCCAGACGGTCGACTTTAAGCTCCTTCAGAATTGGACAGATGGCTATAAAATTTCAGGGACAGAACCTCAGTTCTAGCTCTGAAAATACGAGAGATGGTTAAGGTATCGAGGTTATTCCTTGAAATATGTATTATCTCCAAGCTTTTGTACGTGATCCGAGTGTTGTTTGCACGTGCTCGTTGAACATACGTCTCATGGTTTTTGGTGCAAATTTCACCCAGCAGTTTCGACTATCCATCCTTCCACTTGGAGCAATTGGAAACGACTTAATCCACTCTGTGTTCCGCAGCAAGCTCCTCCCATTTTCGAAAAAATTGCGAGTTCGACTACTTCAATGCAGTTGCTAC
Organism: Lordiphosa collinella; assembly: GCA_018904265.1. Classification (NCBI taxonomy): domain Eukaryota; kingdom Metazoa; phylum Arthropoda; class Insecta; order Diptera; family Drosophilidae; genus Lordiphosa; species Lordiphosa collinella. The sequence continues at coordinate 46,253 of JAEIFV010000861.1, read as the reverse complement.
AATTTTAGGGTACCTCCCCTCTGGAAACGACATAACTTTATTCAAATAGTTGAAATGAATCTGCATCGTGTATTCAAGTAATTCCGGAAGCCCTGTCTCCAAATAAATGGCATAAGTTGGCGTGTTATTAGAGAGAAAGATTTTTTTTTGACAAAAAACCTTAGCAATTTTTCAGCGTCTTCATGTGCCTCCCATCCCCAGACTTCCGCTGCATAGTACATAATAGATCTGGATGTCACTTGGAGCATTTTGTACTTAGTACTTGCACTAACTTTTTTCTTTCCCATAAGCGTTTTCCACGTGCTATTTAATGCTCTTTTGGCCTCTCCCAGTTTCAGCAGTAGGTGCCTTTTAAACGACATATTTGGGGTTAGTGTCACTCCTAAATACTTGTATATTTTTAATGATTCAAGTTCTATGTTACCAAGTGTCCAGCTTTCATTTCTTGCCGTCCTTCCTCTTCCATTCCTTTTCCGTGTTAATCTCCAGTCCCCATTTCTGACAATATTCGTGTACTTCGGCTATTATCTCATGGAGCGACGATGGTGATTCGGCGAGAAGAACCATGTCACCCGCATACATGAGCACTTTGAAGGCTCTATTTCCGAAAAGAGCGCCTCCAGTAAGCTGGTGGGCTTTTATAATAAAACATAAAAAAATTTCTTAAAATAGAATAGTGAAAATTGTAATGTGTAATTTTTACGATTTCCATAAATCTTAATATCGGTGCCTGCAAAATACAAAATGGTTTCAGGTTCGAATTTTTATACTCTGTACCAGAGGTAAACAGAGTACGAGGTGTGTTCAAGAGAAAAGGGAAATTTTGATTTTTATTTTTAAAGTACATATTTATTCATCAATATCCATTTTGTCTCCTTCAAACTAATCGCCCTCGGCTATAATACACTTGTGCCAACGCTTTTTCAAATATTCGAAGCACTTCTGAAATGCGGTTTTCGGTATGACCATCAGCTCGTTCTTCGATTCTGACTTGATTTCTACAATTGTGGCTAGACGCTTTCCTTTCTTTGGTCTCTTTAGTTTTGGGAATGGGAAAAAGTCGCAGGGAGCCAAATTTGGTGAATACGGTGGTTGGGGTATGATATCGGTGTTGTTTTTGGCCAAAAAATCATGTGAAAAAGAATTGATGTTTGAGCTGGTGCATTATCGTGATGCAGAATCCACGATAGGTTTTACCGCAATTTCGATCGTTTGAGCCGTATTGCTTCAAGCAATCGTTGCATAACTTTCTTGCTGTATTCCTTATTAACTGTACGACCTCTTGGCAGGAACTCATGATGCACCACACCCTTATAATAAAGAAAATAGTGAGCAAAACCTTCACATTTGATCGAACTTGGCGTGTTTTTTTCCGGACTTGGCTCATCTGGCCGCTTCCATAGGGATGATTAGGCCTTGGTTTCGATTTCATATCCATATACCCACGTTTCGTCACCAGTTATGACCCGTCGTTGACGTCACTCAACAACTCCAGAACGATACTAATGCGACGTTGCTTCTGCTTATAATTTAGCAAAAATTAGTCCAAAATCAAAGAGCACACAAAAAGGTTTTTCAGTTTCCAAAAACAAATTACCAATCGAAATTGACTGCTAATGCAAACATATGATAAACATATGTGTCCGAATATAACAAAAAAATAATATCGATGATCGAATGTACACAGCCCGCAAAAAATCAAAATTAACCTTTTCCTTTGAACACGCCTCGTATGCTGGGCAGCATAGCGGCGAAGGGCACCGACCGACTTTCTTACTTGGTTTTTATAACCTTGCAGAGGGTATTATAAAATTGTACGGATGTTTGTAACCCATTGAAGCAAGCGTTTCCGGTCACATAAAGTATATATATTCTTCATGACGAGCTGAGTTGATTTAGCCCTGTCCGTCAGTCTATTTCTATGCTATCTCCTCCGCCAGTTTAAGAGCTATCGTCACCAAACTTTGCACGAAGTCCTTTGGTATATATACGCTGCACATTTGTCGGAACCGGCCGGATCGGATTACTATAGCATATAGCTGTCATAGGAACGATCGGTGGAAAAGAAGTTTTATTGAGAAAAACTTTTTTTGTTTTCAATGGAGACGCCTCCAAACTTCGGTCGAAATCGGATATCTATCTAGTATAGCTGTCATAGAAAAGTAGATTCTGAAAAGAAGTCTTAGTTAGAAATACTTTTCAAAGGAATTGTCCCGAAAATTGGCATTTATTTATTTGGAATGCTTTCACATGATTCTATTTATAAGGTTATTTTGGACCATTCTAGTCCATACTTTTTTCAGGGTGTATATAGTATAGCTCCCATGGAAAAAAAAGTAAAATCCGAAGAGAAGTCTTAGGGCCGTTTTGTCATGTTCCTGTTTCAGCAAATCTAGGTGGATTTGCTGCATTTGCTTTGCTCATGTTCATGGCTAAGCATCTAGATGGATTTTGTAGCAATCTACTTCATCCCCATTGATTTGAAAAACATGTACATGTTTTTTTTTATACTCTGTACCAGACGTAAACAGAGTATATTAAGTTTGAGCAAAAGTGTACGTCTGTCCGTCCGTCTGTCTGTCTGTCCGTCTGTATGAACGAATGAACAAACAGATCTCAAAAGTGATGCGAGATAGTGGTTTGACATGTATGGAACATATGTTTCTTATACTTGCAGGCATATCAAGTTTATTTCCCATTTTGGCCACGCCCCCTCCCGCCCCGCAATATCGAAAAATCGTCATATCTCAAACAGTTTTATAGATAGAAGGTTTGAACTTAGTGGACATATTTAGTATTCGTGATTCTTTGTCGATCCGCTGAAGTAATTTTAAAGATCGGATGAACGATGGTCGAGTTATAAGGAAAACAAACAATTATGGCAGCACCGGTCGAAACGGTGATGGTCTGCATTTCACAGGTACAGAGTATACAATAGTCGGGCTTGACCGGCTTTCTTTCTTATTTGATGTTACCAATTTAAACGTAACAACCAAATGTTTGACATTTTGAATCATCAGTGCGGGTCTTTGATTTCAAAGTGCTGACCTCTTTGATTTTCAACGTAGTAAAATCAACAATGGCGCTTTTTATATCGCAACAGAATCAAAAGTCTGACATTGTTAAATAATTTTTCATTTATACGGAATTCGATGTTGAGAATTACAAGTTTTAGGCAGATGCTAGATTGAGTTTAATATAAGTATGCCGCAGTCGGCTACGACGTCATCCCTATCGTGCCAAGTCCAAAGGTCCCGAGTTCTAGACACAGCAGAGGTATAAAAAGTTTGAAATTAATTAAATTTATATAATTCGTTGTGTCTCAGAAGCGCAAACATGGTGAGTGGGTCATAGCTTTTCAAGTCCGAGCGGGCGGAGGAAATTCTGCAAATAAGGGTGCGCGCATAGTTGGTTGGCTAGCAAGTTTTTCTTAATTTTAGTTGTTTTTTTTAAATGGTACTCTAGACTCTAAAAAATTCTTAAAAAAGAAAATATTTTTTGTATGTCCAACTCCGAATTCAATCAGAAAACCCATTTTTCCCATAAAAATCAGCAAAGTTTTCTGACAAAGTGTAATTAAAATAACTCGTTTCCAATTTTTTTTTAAAGCTCATGCGGAATTTCGCTGCAATAATGGCCAGCTCATATCAGATAGCAAAAAGTGCAATGCGCACAAAGATTGCTCCGATGGCAGCGACGAGACTTTTAAGGAATGTTACCGCCAATCGTGCCCGGAACTCCGATGCTCTTACGGAGGCTGCTTTAGCAAAGATCAGTTATGTGATCATAAAGGAGATTGTCATGATGGAACAGATGAGCATTGGATCAAATGTTTCGATATAAAAGCGAAACAAGATCGTTTAAGAGTGTTAAAAGGCAATTGCGAGTAAGTTTAAGAGTCAAATTTATAAAACATTTAATTAAAAATGTTCCCTTTTCAGTGGAGGTAAATTGCAGTGCAAGGTTGATAACACATGTGTGCTATCTGAACATGTCTGCGATGGCTTTCAGGATTGTCAGGATGGCAGTGATGAGACTTTTGAACTATGTGGAACATTCATTTGCCCTTCCGGCTCATTTCGTTGTTCTTATGGTGGCTGTATTCCAAATGACTTGGCCTGTAATCACGAATATGATTGCCCAGACCAAACAGATGAAGTGCCCTCAATATGCCTGGAAATGCGTGGGAATACTTCAAATGGGGAGTGGTATTCAAATTATAGATCAGACAATGCGTCTAAACCAACTTGGCCAACCATTGATGCTCCCTTAACTCCCACTACAACAAGACCTTCCTTAATTGCAGAGCCACCAACTGTTTCCGTACGAACTAATAGAAATTGCTTGGTTCCAATGGAAAATAATGTTCAAGTGTACATTCCGCTTGGTGCGTCGCAACCTACGAGCCGTACCATATTTGACGGGAGAGTCGTGCGTCTTAGCTGCAATTCTTCTCAGGAAATGTATGGTCCTGATATAAACAAGTGCCAAAATGGCAATTGGCTGGCAGAGTGGCCAGAATGCGTTCAGACCTGCAATCGAACGGGTTTTGAGCTTGATACTTCCACAGAGTTGAGATGTATCGTCAACGACGCTGTTAAGGACTGTAAAGATCCGACTACCAAGTTTGTTGTCAATTCCAAGATTTTGGTTTCCTGCGCTGCAGGCTATGTGTCAACCAAGCCAACTATTAGCAGAAGTGAACGAATTTGTAGAGAAACAGGTTGGGTTCACACAAGTAATGCTAACGTTATAAAGTGCGTGCCAGATTGTGGCAGAGTATTGCAAACTGTGCAAGAGGATCCCTGGTTGGTTAGCATATTTCAAGCAAACGGAAACTTGAACTACACGTTCAAGTGTTTGGGCACCATTGTAAGTCAATATCATATTCTGGTTGCCAAGTCATGTATTCAAGATCCTGAACCCATCCTGTATACCATTGTCGAGGGAAATCGCACAATAAGTTTTAATCCAAAGCTGGAGCATGCGTACAAACGCCACAATGTGGCTGAGATCCACAATCTAGAGAGGCAAGTTTTTATCAACTTTTTGGAACATAGATTTTGTTTATTAAATTATTTTATTTGCAGAAGAAGTGACCAGACCAAAGTTGAATCACCCTTGGTAATTGTGGAACTCATCAAACCCTTAGTCGTTTCGGCTCAAGTGCGACCCATTTGCATATTACCTCGAATTGGTACTTATCCAGTAGAGCACACCTATTCATTGCCTGGTCAACCCTCCGTTGTATTTAATCCCAAAAAAGAGAAGTTCTATCTTAAGTCAATTTGGAAAGATGAAAAAACCGAAATAGAAATGACTCGATTCAACATGTTAGTTCGGAAAAGAATTGCAAAGTTCTTGATAAATTTTGATAGAAGTTTACTAAATTTCAATAAAGAAAACAATGTTCCTTACTTAAGAAAAATTCAAACTGTTTGGCCCTTTAAAGACACAGCAAAAGCTTTCACCAATATATTGTGCATTCCCTTCAAAACCGTACAAAATTAGATGTCACAATCATAACCAATCATCATATTAGATCCAAGTTAGTAATAACTTTGCTTTCCGGTTCTTCTGGTTATCAGCGCAGAGTGATGCTTCAAAACTTGCCTCTTTGGCGTTACGAAATTAAATTTTTCAACTTTTGAAATCTGCCAAAATTTTATTTTCCGCCGATACCAAAATGATCATTTAACAAATCGATAACATCAAGACCGATAAAGTTGGTATCATTGATCAGCTGTGAGCTTTCGAACGCAACATATGGAAGCACGACTTTTTTTTTTTTTTTTTCCCGCTTTTTTACACTTGCTTAGATTGGCGTGAAAATATTTTGGTATGATCATTGCGGTTCTGGTTATTTGGTTTTTCACAAACTTAAGGTATTTATTAAAAGAAAATAAATGTTTCGTGACCTGTGAATAAATGTTGTATTGCTAACTTGTGCTTGAAACTAACCACCTTTTTAATACCCTGTTTGTGAGCAAATTTCAACTTCTGTAGAGTAAAACTTAATAAGGCACGCATTGGCCAGTAAAAATGTTATAATTGTGTGACATTATTGTTCGTCCCTGGTGTAAATTGTCCAACATTAGCTGCCCTGAGATGCCCATTCTCACAATGTTGCATTTTTTAGGAATCATGTCATGCTGCAGGAACGTACTTTTTATACTCTGTACCAGAGGTACTCAGAGTATATTAAGTATGTGTAAAAGTATGTAACAGGAAGAAGGAAGCATCTCCGACCCTATAAAGTATATATATTCTTGATCAGCATCTACAGTCGAGACGATCTATCTGTCTGTCTGTCTGTTCGTCTGTCCGTATGAACAAACAGATCTCAGAGATGGTAAGCGATTGTGGTTTGACATGTATAGGACATATGCTTCTTATACTTGCAGGCAGATCTGCCAAAAAAAGCAAAGTTTGAATTTTTAATAAGTATACAAAAAGGGAAAGTACTGGACGTGTTTATATATTCTGCCAACTGCAGACATTGCTGAAAGACAGCTATGCTAAAAATTTCCCTAGAATCTATAACTGTCGCACATAGAATTTCAAGGACTGGTATGTATGAGGACTCTGATTTAGTAAAAAGCCACTTTCAATAGCAACTGCAAAGTTTGTGTTAGATAAAATTCACAAAATACTATTGAAATATTTTCATTATTAATTAAAAAAGTACTCTCAGGAAAACTTGTATACAGCCATCCTCTAAGCGTTTTATTAAGCTGCGTATCCAAGCGATACGCTTCATTTTGGTAGTTCGACTTGAACTTGCGCTTCACTGAAAAATGCTTGTCGCGGAGCTGCTTACACTCACGCCAAAAACGCAACTTTTCACTTAATTTTTCGGCCAATTTGATTCATGTTCCTGCGTCTGTTTCCAGATCACGGAAGATGACTCTATGTTCATCAAAACATCCTCCTCCTCAACGGGATGCGAAAGAAAAATTTTATATATACATTCTCGATCAGCATCAACAGCCGAGTTGATTTAGCCATACTCAGAGAAAAAATAGAGAATTTCATACTTAGATCAAGAATTTTCGTACTCAATAGTTGGGTGATGAGGGAACAACACCAACCCACTACCCCACCCCACTTCATTTATTGTGAACAATTTTGATTTTATTTTTTACTTACCTTTACTGCGACTCGAAGTCGGGACATCGAAAGACTGCACTCACAGACACCTCCGCTTAGACAACAGCACCACATTTAGAATGCCTTGAGCATCTTCCAAATTTATATTATAAACTGACGGGTGCGCTCTTCACTCGATTGTTTCCCCACAAACACCTCTCCCAAAAAAAACCGATACAATGTGAGCGGGTGCATCGCTATTCTCTCAAAGGTGCATGCTCTCCTCTCTCAGTTTCTTTTCCTCGCTCCCCTCGTCTAAGATCAACAAACAGAATGAATTTAGCTCGGTTTCAAGCGCGAATTCTTAAAAATTCAAGAACGAATAAATTTTTTTCATGAGCACTCGTAGTTAAATTATTCGTTCTACTTTTTTCTGGGTGTAAAGGCAGCACCAGTCGCAACGGTGATGGGCTGCGCTTCACAGGTACAGAGTATGTTATTATCGGGATTGACGTAATTTCTTACTTGTTATTTTTTATTCAAAAAATTTAATCGTATAATCAAAGTTACGGTTATTTAAAATCAACTATTTCTATCTTTGATTCTAAAGTGGAGACACTTTTGATTTCAAAAGTAGTAAAATCAGCAATGCCGCTTCTGATTTCGTAATAAAATCAAAATCGCTGGGCTTTTAAAATCAAAAATGCGGGCCTTTGATTTCCAAATGCGGACTCTTTTGTTAAAAGAACAATTTTTTTTTAACTCTGTACCAGAGGTACACAGAGTATGGGCGTGTTCACCAGCACACACCAATTATCTAACATAAAACTAACAAACATACAATCACAAAAAAAAGTGTTTGGCTGCTGGTGAACGGTTTTTGATAGAATTTGCAGCCAACAAAACTATCGATATTTTTTATTGGCAGAAGTTTTGAACTTTTGACTGCAAATAAAAAAATAGGGGAAAGTTAACTTCGGCTCGGCCGAAGTTTTGTATACCCTTGCAGCTTCCATTGAAAACAAAAAAAGTTTTTCTAACTACGACTACTTTTTGGACTTTACTTTATAGATGTCTGATTCCGACCAAGCTTGGTGAAATCATGGAAAAGCATAATATACTGTTAATTACTAAATTTGGAGGCGATCCCATTTAAAACAAAAAAGTTTTTCTTACTAAAACTTTTTTTCGACCGATCATTCATACTGCAGCTATATGCTATAGTCATCCGATTTTGATAAAACTTTGTAGAAATGTGTTAAAGTATATAAAATAAGAATATGCCAATAAAAAGGACGTTTTCATTAAAAACAAAAAAGTTTTCCTCACTAGAACTAGTTTTTCGACCGATCGTTCCTATGGGAGCTATATGCTATAGTCATCCGATTTCGTCCAAACTACGAAATACGTTCTTTGGAGGCGTTTGCATTAAAAACAAAAAAGGTTTTCTCATTAAGACTAGTTTTTCGACCGATCGTTCCTATGACAGCTATATGCTATAGTCATCCGATCCGGCCGGTTCCGACAAATGTGCAGCGTATTTGTACCACAAGACTTCGTGCAAAGTTTGGTGAGGATAGCTTTAAAACTGACGTAGGAGATAGCATGGAAACAGACAGACGGACAGACGGACGGACGGACAGACGGACAGACGGACTTGTCTAAATGAACTCAGCTCGTCATGCTGATCAAGAACATATATACTTTATGTGGTCGGAGATGCTTCCTTCAATGCGTTACAAATATCCGCACAATTTTATATATAAAGATCTATATGAACATTTAATTATGACTACATACTTATTTTCCGGAAAATTCACCCCCCTTGCTAGAAATTTGGTGGTAAATGTTGTATGGGTTGAATTTTAGTTCGTTACTCATAAAAAAAAAATGATCAACGTGACTTTCATCTTTTGGAAAATCTACTCCCAAAGTCGGGAAATGGGCGGAAAACTGTTGTATGCAAATTTTTGTTTATCATCCGATCGGGCTCAAACATTCTCAAAGATCTATATAAAAATTCAACAATGACTGCATATCAGTCATCTGAAAAATCTACCCCTCTTGGCGGAAATTGGTGGGTAAAGGTTGAGTGGGTTGAAGATATCTGGATTATAAAGGTGGCCATGACCTGATTGGGAAAACTATAAAAATATTCAGTTCAACACGGGCTGCCGTTTTTAATTGTACTTGGTTGTGTGCGAGAAATGGACCTGGACCTGGAGGTGGAACTGGAGGTGGCCATGGAGATGGACATAGAAGTGGCCCTGGAGGTGGACATGGAAGTGGAGATGGAGGTGGACCTGGAGGTGGCAAATTGGGTTTGTAAGCTTTAATTTTTAAAAGTCCACCACCAAGATCGGAAATGTCAGGTGTGCGGGTGGGCCATAAGAGTGCTTTGAGCCGATGTATGTAAGAAACGGCCAAATATTTTCCAATTTGTGAAATCCACCCCCAAGTCGGAACAAAAAAACTGATACCCTTATCTGTTAAAATAGCTTAACTGAAGGCGGCGTAGCGAAGCAAGCCGGGTTATTTGCTAGTACTAGTATATTTTTACCGGTTCAAGTTCTATGTTACCAAGTGTCCAGCTTTCATTTCTTGCCGTCCTTCCTCTTCCATTCCGGACTATCATCACTTTAGATTTTCCCGTGCTAGTCTCCAGTCCCCATTTCTGACAATATTCGTGAATTTCGGCAGAATATTCTGTTTATTCTAAGAAACGGACATACAGACTAAACCGAACTCTTCTTCGCTCTCACATTATCTTCATTTCACATTCTCTTTAGTTATCAATTTTATTAGGTAACAAAATTATTCTATAATCTCTTTGCTTTCTCTGGGAGAAACGGTAGTGGGCAAGGAAAAAATCATAAAATTTTTGTCTTCTGAAATCAGTTCTCAAAAACAAGTTCAACTGAAAGGTTCATAAATTTCAATTGCTACGAAACACTTGTTCAATGCAATCGGGACTATTTAATTTGACAAAGTTTTTGTTGTTAATACAATGTATTCGCATCGGTGAGCTGAAAAAACAAAATCTAAAATTATAATTTTAATGTATTGACCCCAACTGATAAGTAAGTCTCTGTCCGTCCGCTCGTTCCTCTATGTTATACAAGCCAGCAAATGAATTAAAGCCACTAGATTAGCTTCTGGCACTGTTCCTCCTAAATATTTTCTCAAATAGCTGTGCTCAGCCAAGAGCTTCGAATTATTTCTCCACATAAGTATTTCAAAAAAATAGGAGAAAGTTAACTTCGGCTCGGCCGAAGTTTTATATATGTACCCTTGCAGCTTCCATTGAAAACCAAAAAGTTTTTCTAACTAAGACTACTTTTCCGACCTTACTTTTCTATGGGATCTATACTATATAGATGTCTGATTTCGACCAAACTTGGTGAAATCATGGAAAAGCATAATACACTTTTAATTACGAAATTTGAAGGCGATCCCATTTAAAAAAAAAAAAATTTTTCACTAGATTTTTTTCGACCGATCATTAAACTTTGTAGAAATAATTTGGAAAAGGATAGTAAACTAAGAAAATACGTAGCCTTTGAAGGCGTTTCCATTAAAAACAAAAAGTTTTTCTCACTATATGGCCGCTATATGCTAAAGTCATCCGATTCGGCAGGTTCCGACAAATGTGCAGCGTATATGTACTAAAAGACTCCGTGTAAAGTTTGGTGAGGATAGCTTTAAAACTTCTCAAGAATATACATACTTTATGTGGTCGGAGATATTTCCTTCAATGCGTTACAAACATCCGAACAATTTTATTATACCCTCTGCAAGGGCAAAGTATAAAAAGGAAACCATTGAAATCAAAAGTGCTGACCTTTTGTTTTTAAATGGAAATATATATGGATCAAAACTACCAATATTAAAAAGGAGCTGGATTCTACCTTACGTAATTCTGCTCCTTCGTTCACAACAATAAAATATTGGGTGGCTGAGTTTAAGCGAGGTCGTTTGAGCTGCGAATTTGAACATCGTAATGGGCGTCCAAATGAGGTGACCACTTCAGAAATGGTGGCCAAAATTAAAAAATGTGTATTGAGTGACCGGCCATTGAAAGTTCGTGAGTTATCTGAATGTGTAGGCATTTCAAAAAGTGCTGTACATAGCATATTGACCGAAAAATTGGACATGATAAAGTTATGCGCAAGATGGGTGCCGCGTTTGCTGTTCTATCATGACAATGCGCCGGTTCACACCTCTGCCGTTGCAATGGCTAAAATTAATGAATTAAAATTTGAATTGCTACCTCACGCCACTTATTCGCCAGACTTAGCTCCTTCTGATTAATTCTTATTTCCAAACTTGAAAAAATGGCTCGGAGGAAAAAGATTTGGCAACAATGAAGAGGTGGAGTCCGAGGTTAATGCCTATTTTGAAGAGCTTCACAGTTCTTGTTATAAAAAAGGTATCGAAGCTATTGAACATTGCTGGGAAAAGTGCATCGACCTAAAAGGATCCTATGTTAAAAAAGATAAATTTTTGTGTTTTAGTAGTTAGGTCGGCTATTTCTGGGACGTCGTAACTGCCAGAAGGAAGCATCTCCGACCCCTTAAAGAATATATATTCTTGATCAGCACGAACAACCGAGTATATATGGCCATACCTGTCTGTCTGTCCGTATAACCTCTCGCTCCTGCAATTTGGAAAAAATGTCATATCTCATACAGATTTATAGATAAAAGGTTCATAGTACGAACTCCGTACCTTCTGGACATATTTAGTAATCAGGATTATTTTTCGATCCGTCAAAAGAATGGAAAAGATCGGATGAACAATGGTCGAGTTATAGGAAAACAAACAATTATGGCAGCACCGGTCGAAACGATGATGGGCTGCATTTCACAGGTACAGAGTATACAATAGTCGGGCTTGACCGACTTTCTTTCTTATTTGATGTTACCAATTTACACGAAACAACCAATTGTTGGACATTTTGAATCATCAGTGCGGGTCTTTGATTTCAAAGTGCTGACCTCTTAGATTTTTAACGTAGGAAAATCAACAATGGCGCTTTTTATTTCGCAACAGAATCAAAAGTGTGACATTGTTAAATAATTTTTCATTTATACGGAATTCGATGTTGAGAATTACAAGTTTTAGGCAGATGCTAGATTAAGTTTAATATAAGTATGCCGCAGTCGGCTACGACGTCATCCCTATCGTGCCAAGTCCAAAGGTCCCGAGTTCTAGACACAGCAGAGGTATAAAAAGTTTGAAATTAATTAAATTTATATAATTCGTTGTGTCTCAGAAGCGCAAACATGGTCATAGCTTTTCAAATCCGAGGGGGCGGAGGAAATTCTGCAAATAAGGATGCGCGCATAGTTGGTTGGCTAGCAAGTTTTTCTTTATTTTTGTTGTTTTTTTTTAAATGGTACTCTAGACTCTAAAAAATTCTTAAAAAAGAAAATATTTTTGTATGTCCAACTCGAATTCAATCAGAAAACCCATTTTTCCCATAAAAATCAGCAAAGTTTTCTGACAAAGTGTGATTAAAATAACTCGTTTCCAAATTTCTTTAAAGCTCATGCGGAATTTCGCTGCAATAATGGCCAGCTCATATCAGATAGCAAAAAGTGCAATGCGCACAAAGATTGCTCCGATGGCAGCGACGAGACTTTTAAGGAATGTTACCGCCAATCGTGCCCGGAACTCCGATGCTCTTACGGAGGCTGCTTTAGCAAAGATCAGTTATGTGATCATAAAGAAGACTGTCATGATGGAACAGATGAGCATTGGAGCAAATGTTTCGATTTAAAAGCGAAAATAGATCGTTTAAGAGCGTTAAAAGGCAATTGCGAGTAAGTTTAAGAGTCAAATTTATAAAACATTTAATTAAAAATGTTCCCTTTTCAGTGAAGGTAAATTGCAGTGCAAGGTTGATAACACATGTGTGCTATCTGAACATGCCTGCGATGGCTTTGCGGATTGTCAGGATGGCAGTGATGAGACTTTTGAACTATGTGGAACATTCATTTGCCCTACCGGCTCATTTCGTTGTTCTTATGGTGGCTGTATTCCACATGACTTGGCCTGTAATCACGAATATGATTGCCCAGACCAAACAGATGAAGTGCCCTCAATATGCCTGGAAATGCGTGGGAATACTTCAAGTGGGGAGTGGTATTCAAATTATAGAACAGACAATGCGTCTAAACCAACTTGGCCAACCATTGATGCTCCCTTAACTCCCACTACAACAAGACCTTCCTTAATTGCAGAGCCAACAACTGTTTCCGTACGAACTAATAGAAATTGCTTGGTTCCAATGGAAAATAATGCAGAAGTGTACATTCCGTTTGGTGCGTCCCCACCTACGAGCCGTACCATATTAGAAGGAACAATTGTTCGTCTCAGCTGCCATTTCCCTTACGAATTGAATGGTGCTGATACAAACAGTTGCCAAAATGGCACATGGCAAAAGGTGTGGCCAGAATGCGGGCAGACCTGCAAATTAATGACTCCGGAGCTAGGTTCTCCCACAGAGTTTAAATGTACCCTCAATAACGTTATACAGGACTGTAAAAGTCCGAATACCAAATTTTTTGCTAATTCCAAACTTGAGATTTTCTGCGCTGCAGGCTATGTGTCCGATGATCCGAAGATTAGCAAAATGGAACAAACTTGCAGTGACATAGGATACTGGCTCCACGAAAGTACTACTTCCCTTTTAAGGTGCGTGCCAGATTGTGGCAGAGTATTGCCAGCTGTGCAAGAGGATCCCTGGTTGGTTAGCATATTTCGAGCACACGGAAACTTGAACTACACGTTCAAGTGTTTGGGCACCATTGTGAGTCAATATCAAATTCTGGTTGCCAAGTCATGTTTTCACAATCCTGATCTCATCCGGTATATTATTGTCGAGGGAAATCGCACAATTAGTTTTAATCCAAAGCTGGAGCATGCGTACAAAATGCATAGTCCCTCTTGGACTTACAATCTGAAGAAGCAAGTTTTTATCAAGTTTTTGGAACATAGATTTTGTTTATTAAATTATTTTATTTGCAGAAAATCTGATGAGCGTGAATCACCCTTGGTAATTGTGAAACTGACCAAACCCTTAGTCGTTTCGGCTCAAGTGCGACCCATTTGCATATCACCTCCAAAAAATGGTACTTATCCAGTTGAGCACACCTATTCATTGCCTGGTCAACCCTCCGTTGTATTTAATCCCAGTGAAGAGAAGTTCTATTTAAAATCAATTTGGAAAGATGAAAAAACCAAAATAAATTTGAGTCGATACAACACTTTGATTAAGAGAAAAATTTCAGAAATTTTGTAATATTTTAATGAAAGTTTTATCAAATAAATTGTTTAATCAAGAAAGAAACCAATGTTCCTTACTTGGATAGGTTCAAATTTTTCCCCAATTTGTAGTGAATTTATTTAAAAGACGTCCAAATTTGATGTCACAATCATATCCAATCACCCATTCAGATCCCTGTTAGTAATTACTTTATATTCCGTTCCTTTTGGTTTTTCGATTGAAAGTGCTAACACTGTATAGAGTTTTTGTTGTCTAGTGTCGGGAATTCCCTGAATATATTCAATTCTTGTTCATAGATAGGCCCCACGCACAACTATATCTACTACTCCGCCCAGTGCCAGCGACTGCATAATGAGAAATTTCCTTTCTATGCAGCAATTTATGGCTTAAAGAGTTTAAGTAGAATTCATACATGTTCAATGGCCATAAACATGTCCAATGACTTGCCGGACTAAACAAAATAGTTGTATGCCAATGGCTAAGAAACGTGCAGCGTTTGACACAATGAATGCCCAAAACGAATTTACTACAATTTCTCCATTAGGCAAGGGAAAAGCCTTGCCCAATTGACTGAGCTAATGCGTAACGATTATTGTTCTGTTTTTTACGACAAATTGTCTGAGATGTGGCTGCAGTTGAATAAGTGTATTCGCCCACATAGCAAGGGTCAAGGACATGGCCTTGTCAAAAGCCAAAGGACGCATTTCGAGAAAGCGTAAAACTTTTCTAAATGCTGTTAGCGAAAAGTATTAATGAAGAATATGTGTGTGTGTGTGTGAGTGTTTGAGCTTAAATAAATTTTGCAATATACCCTGGATTGTACTAACCTGGACTCAAATGAAAAATTTGCAAATTTCGCGATATTTTGAACCATTTGGTGTTCACTTTATCAACGCCTCCATTATAATCTGAACATCAATATCGTTCAGAAATTTGACGGTTTTTGGTCCGCTTAATTAAACGTTAAGGAGCCTACGTCTTATTCAAAGTTATAAAACAGATTTTTTTCAGCCGTTTCACATTTAAAGTATTAATAAAATGTTGACGGTGCTACTTATTATCATACGGTGCGACGCATAGTGTAAGATTTAGCCAATCTAGGGCGACATAAAACATAGAGTATAATAAGATTGTGCAAAAGTATGTAACAGCCAGAAGGAAGCATCTCCGACCCCATAAAGTATATAAATTCTTGATCAGCATTAACAGCCGAGTCCATATAGCCATGTCCGTCTGTCTGTCCGTATGAACGCAAAGATCTCAGAGATGGTAAGATATAGAGGTTTGACATATATGGGAATTATTGTTCGTATACTTGCAGGCAGATGAAGTTTTTTTTTAATTTTTGCGACGCCACCTCCCGCCTTCGCAAATTGGATAAAACGTAATATCTCCCACAGTTTTATAGATAGAAGGTTCGTTCCTTCTGGACATATTTAGTTATCGATCCTCCAAAGGAATGGTAAAGATCGGATGAACGGTAGTAAAGATATGAGCAGTATATCTGGGCTGCTCCTGCAGCAGCAAAACATACATATGAATGTGGATGTATGTATATAGGAGCAACGACTACACAGCAAAGCTATAGCCAACAATATTTTAGGACAAATTTTTATTTAACGATTCATATTGGATCGTTGTGGGTGTGATGACCCTGCCCCTCCAAAAATTCCACCTTTTAAATGAATTAAACCTGCAAATATATTGTCTGAGTAATTCCAACAACGAAATCCTATACAAAACCTAACAGCTATGGCTAGCTCTTGGTTAGATCATTTTCCCCCTACCCTTTCCCACATACACAATATTGAGAGAGAGAAATTAGAGATGGTCGTGGGACAAATATATCGCCCGATACCCATCTGACTACTAAGACGAGGATTGTTTAAATTGCAAATAATATAAAAATAGTCTAGTTCTTTAATTCTAACATAATATCAAGCAATCACAATGATTTTAAGTCATTCTGGTCACTCCGGAGTACCGCGTAGTTTTCGATGTACGCCCATCTCTAGCTCTGGCAAATGCAAAGGTTTTTTTTGTCTGCGGCGCGTGCCAATCCTCTCTCTCTCTCTCCTAATTATACTCTGTACCAAAGGTACATAGAGTATAATAAGTTTGTGAAATAGTATATAACAGCACCTAAAATGATAAGTATTTAAGCAACTCAAGTCGGCTCGTAGGTCTTTATCCAAATATCGACCCCATTGCTATTTCAATGGCCTCCTCGTGGTGTTCCCTGGATACCGATTTTATATAATATAATCGGGAGCAAATGCGAGCGGCGACAACAACTGGTACAGAGTATAATATAGTCGGGCTTGACCGAGTTTCTTCCTTGTTACTTTTTGAAAACGTTCGGAATTCGGAACAGGCCTGAATATTCTTTTTTTTCATTTTATTTAATATAAAAAATAAGTTAACCTTCCCAACTTCGGCTCGGCCTAAGTTTTGTATACCCTTGCAGCTTCCATTGAATTCAAAAAAGTTTTTTAAACTAAGACTACTTTTTGGACCTTACTTTTCTATGGGATCTGTATTATATAGATGTCTGATTTCGACCAAACTTGGTAAAATCATTGAATAGCATAATACACTGTGAATTACGAAATTTGGAGGCGATCCCATTTAAAACAAAAAAGTTTTTCTCACCAGAACTTCTTTTTCGACCGATCATTCATACTGCTGCTTTATGCTATAGTCATCCGATTTTGATAAAACTTTGTAGAAATGTGTCGAAAGTATATAAAATAAGTGTATGCCAATGATAAGGACTTTTTCATTAAAAACAAAAAAGTTTTCCTCACTAGAACTAGTTTTTCGACCGATCGTTCCTATGGCAGCTATATGCTATAGTCATCCGATTTCGACCAATCTTTGTAGAATTGTGGGAAAGTATATAAAATAAGTGTATGCCAATGATAAGGACGTTTTCATTAAAAACAAAAAAGTTTTTCTCACTAGAACTAGTTTTTCGACCGATCGTTCCTATGGGAGCTATATGCTATAGTCATCCGATGCGGCCGGTTCCGACAAACGTGCAGCGTATTTGTACCAAAAGACTTCTTGCAAAGTTTGGTGACGATTGCTTTAAAACTGACGGAGGAGATAGCATAGAAACAGATGGACAGACGGGCAGAAGGACAGACGGACGGACAGCTCGTCATGCTGATCAAGAATATATATACTTTATGTGGTCGGAGATGCTTCCTTCAATGCGTTACAAACATCCGGACAATTTTATAATACCCTCTGCAAGGGTGTAAATAGAAAAGAATATCTCAGAATCAGAACAAAACCTTGGTTTTAATTTTTCGTGATCGTTATTCAATTCAATTGGTTAATTAATGTGGGTGCAGGACCTAAGAATGTGAACAAACCTCGTTAAGCACTCGTTTATGCAAATTTCTCTTAAACCTGACAATCGGACAATTCATTATTGTTCAGCGACCGAAAATACTTTAGAAACGTTGGCTTTCTTCTCTGGATAAAAAGTTGCCTTTTTTTGTAATCTTGTGTTATTAGTGGACTCTACGTATATAATATCGATTTTGTGAATTAAGATTTGGATATTAATGATTTTGTTATTTTGCATAGTATTCAATTAACAACACACTTGGCTGAACAGCTGGGTAGTAGTAGGATATGAGTTTAAAGTCAGTGACTTATCAACATTAAAGTTAGCAAATGCCCCAATGAAAAATACAGTCTCTTATGTCTAATCGCCTACAAATTGACCATTAAAACTGAAAATCAGTTAACTTAATATAATTAGATTCCTGATTCCACACTCGTAAACACATAATTCAATCAGTTTAATGTCGGCAAGAGGTTATAAATATTTCATGAATCTCAAATAGCCAAAAAGTCATCTTACTTTACAAACTATTTTATGTTAATATACAAAATCAATAAACTAAAAGTAAACCATAATGAAATTATCAGCCCAGTCGGCATGGAGGCGCGAGTAGCGCGCAGACACCCACACACAAACAGACACAGCGCCTCCAGGCTGAAGTTTTCACGTTGGTTGTGCGTTAAAAATATGCAAAATATTTTAACCAAGAACATTTTCAAAAGATTTCATGGCAGGAGATGCTTTTTGTGTGTGTGGCAGTATGTGGGGGCAATGTGGCTGGATGGCATTTGGCTTCATTGAAGTATCAGTCGCGAAACCATTGAAAACTTTACAGTTGGTTAAAATCAGTTGTGACCATAAAGACAGTCCAGAGCTCTTCAAAATGCTTAAAGCTAAGTTCTGGGGAAATAGTTTACTTATGAACTCAAAACGCTCTGAAGAGGAATAAGACATTATTTACTTGAATCAAGCATGCCAGCTCAAAACTTTCATATTATTTACGATTTTTTTGTAATGCCAATTTACTTAACTTAAGACCATTTTGTGATATACCAAGGACTTTTCGAACTACACTGTTTTAAGACTTAAAAACTCTAAGCTTTAAGATATTAAAGAGAACTACTACAACCTTTTGGAGTTTCCTATGGACCAGAAAAATATCTCTAATTTTCCAAAAAAATATACATTTTATCTTTTCTCTGAGTGTAGCTGCACGATCTTAAATTTTCTTGTCACATTCAAAGTGTCCATCTCTCTGGCCTAGCATTAATACATAATTTAATTTGGCTCTTAATGTTGGCACAGTCTATGCTGAAAGTTTCTCACCATTTTCTTTGCCACTTTGATGCCCCACCCGCACACCCCTTTTCCATGTGGCCCATCTCAGTCGACCCCCGTCTACTTTACTAAGCGCAACAGAATTTATGGTTTTAATCTTTTGGCTTGAAATTTTTTCTCCTTTTCTGCTCGCTGCGAAATACACAAAAATGCCTGCAACTGAGCTCCTTCCCTGCGCTATCCGGAGAACCAATGCCAAAATCATTTCAGCCTACAATACGAGGCCTGAGCCGGCTCAAGGACGTGACGCTCGCACACACTCTTCAAGGACTGAATTTGGATTTGTGTTTTCATTATGGAAAAGCTGAGGCTGGAGGCCTGTGGGCGTTCCCGGCTGCATTCCACCCGGAAAACGAAAATTGCGTAAAAACAAAAAAGCAAGGCGACCAGGCAAATAAATCAAATTAAATGAAATGAAATAGTTGCGGGATTTTGGGGCGCTGACAATGGAATCTAGCCGCCATATTTAAGCTGCCGTTTTCTCCATTTGGTTGTTGTTTTTTATACATATAAAAGAATGAATAACAAATAAAACAGTCGACAAAGTGACAACTGAAAGTGAATGCCCGAAATTGTCCTTAGACATTGGTTGTCATCCTGTCTGTTTATGCCGAACAGGTCATTTTTGTGTGTGTCCTTGCCAAATCAGGCATGAAATCCATGCATGCGTCTGGGATAGTTGCTTAGTGAGATTGTCAGTTAGGGGATTGCTCAATTGGGGCAATGGAATGGGAAGCTGAATGAAGAATTAAATAGGCGATGCGTAGACATCATGTGCTTGCTTATATGAGAAAAGCATGACACTTTGTTAGCTTAGTTTCAAAAAGTAATGGTGACTTATAACTTGAGAAGTATAAAAATGGTGAATGTGCTGAGCAAGATAAGTAAGAATACTAAATAATAGCGGTTTTTATGCTATTTGGTTTTTCAGTGTGCAGTTTTTGACACCTCATGCAAGACTTGTTATAAAGGGTGATTTTTTAAGAGCTATAGGAAAGTTTTTCCAAAAAAAAAACACATAAAATTCAGAAAAATGCATCTTTATTTGAATCGATCCATAAATTTAATGTTTGAAGATTATTTAATGCAAATGTTGACCGTGACTGCGCCTCAATTGGTCCATCCGCTTAGTCCAATTTTGGCATACTCTTTCCAACATTTCGGCCGGTATCACACGAATAAATGCTTCAATGTTGTCTTCCAATGCGTCAATTGAAGCGAACTTGTCTGTATACCATAGATATGAGCTTTAACATAGCCCCACAAAAAATAGTCTAGGCGGCCAATTGACCGGTCACGAACACGAAATAAAATGTTCACCGATCTCGCCGCTCAATAAGTCCATTGTTGCGCGTGCTGTGTGGCATGTGGCACTGACTTGTTGAAATCACATGTCATGCAAGTCAAGCTCTTGCATTTTGGGCAAAAAAAAAGTTGGATATCATCTCACGGTAGCGCTCACCATTCACAGTTACGTTACGATTCGCATCATCTTTGAAGAGGTACGGTCCAATGATGCCACCGCACCAAACTGTGACTTTTTCTGGATGCATTGGTAGCTCTTGCAATACTTCTGGCTAATATTCACTCTAAAATTGACAATTCTGCTTATTTACGTACCCATTGAGCCCAAAATGAGCTTCGTCGCTAAACACAATTTTTCGGTAATAAAGTGGATCTTCGGCCAACTTTCCAAGAGCCCAATTCTACGTTGCGGTAGGTCGTTCGGCTTCAATTCTTGCACCAGCTGTATTTTGAAAGGCTTCACACCTAAATCCTTCCGCAAAATTTTCCACGTTGTTGTGTAACAGAGGCCCAATTGATGCGAACGGCGACGAATCGATAATTGATGGTCATCATTAAAACTGGCCGATACAGCTGCGATATTTTCTTCAGTTCGCACTCTACGTAAGCGTGTTGGTGGTTTAATGTCCAACAATGTAAATTTCGTGCGAAATTTAGTCACAATAGACCGAATATCCGCTTCAGTGGGTCGTTTAAACTGACCATAAAATGGAAGAAGCGCGCGATGAACTATCTTAACAGAGCACGCATTTTGATAATAAAATTCAATAATTTGCAAGCGTTGTTCGTTTGAATATGTTTGACAGTGAAACAAAACACGAAACGTGCGTGAGCTGCTTAAACCAGTGTTGCCAAAAAGATAATAGCTAAAAAATCACCCTTTACATGTGGCGTTGCCACAAATGCTCAATAAAGTTTGACATTTCACCATGAATTAACTGACAAACGCCACCAGAGCCGTAGCCGCGGGCAAAACATTCATGAAATAATCTTTAAAAAGTAAATGGCAGACATTGATGTAGCGCCACAAAAAATATTTCATACACTATAGCTAATTTTTTAATTTTCAAAAATCACAGTTTATAGAAAGCGGCCTTTTTGTTTTTAAAATAAGAATAAACACTCTATAATCTAGAATTTCTTTTGAATATAATAACCATGTCAAGGAAAATAGTTGTGCAACTAGTCTTATTACTGAACTTAAGAGTGATGCTAGACTTCTGAACACTTCGCGTTTTCCATCTCTCCACCCTTAATATTTATATGATTCATTATGGAAGCTTTAAGTTTACGCTTAAGTGTTTTTGGGACTTCACTCAACCCTACTTCAAGTATCACTAGGCAACCGTTTTTAAACCCTTGCAGAGGGTATTACAAAATTATCCGGATGTTTGTAACGCATAGTAGGAAGCATTTCCGACCACATAAAGTATATATATTTATGATCAACATGACGAGCTGAGTTCATTTAGCCCTGTCCGTCAGCCTGATTTCATGCTATCTCCTCCGTCAGTTTGAAAGCTATCTTCACCAAAGCTGGACGACTATAGCATATAGCTGTCATAGGAACGATCGGACGAAAAAATAGTTGTAGTTAACAAACACATAAGCAAACACTAATACAAACATAAAAACACACAAAAACCATGACAATAACAAGGACAAAACAAAGCAAAAAAAAACACAAACACAAAAGCAAACCCAAAAACAAAGACAAAATAGAAAACACAATCAAAGATAAAGAAACACAATAAGAAACACAATAAGAAACACAAAAACAAGGACAAAATCTAAAACAAACACAAAAAAAGACAAAAACAAAGAAATAAACAAAGAAAAAAAAAACTCAAAAACAAAAAAAAACCAAAAGCAAAGACATAAAGAAACACAAAAGCAACCACAAAAACATAGACCAAGACAAAAAAAGAAAAAATTAAAGACAAAAGCAAACACACAGAATACTGAGTATCTAAAACTTATCATCGAGTACTTAGAGTCAAGTACTAGAATCGAGTACTAAGTACTGAACACTTACTCTCTAATACTTAGTATCGAATACACCAATACCTCGCTTAATGACCTCAAATGGGACCGAAAAAAATGGCCGTTAAGTAAAACGCCACTAAGTAAGTCAAGGTTTTAACTGGTTCCAAATATATAAAAATATTATATTATGAGTTTTGTCCCTAAAGAGATTTTATGTTTTTAATTCAGGAAATTGTATTTAAATTTAAGGTAAATAAACTTTAAGCTTTTTAACTTTATTTGAACTTGAAAATAAGTTTGCTGCTAAAGCGTAATCAAAGCATTTTTATAATGTCTTTGTAGGGCAAAACGGTGGCATTAATGTCTTCAGCAATCTTTGCGCTGCGGCTTTGAGAATGATTAGACAGGGACATTTTATCAATCAATTCATCAGCCCAAGCAAGAAATTTTTTTATAAGTTCAATGGAAATTGAATCGCCACTTTATTCCTGAACATCTTCCTCCTAATGAGTATCCATTCATGGCTTCATGTTCTCTCATCTCTATATGTTCCTCGTTTGTGATTGACTCTCAGTCCAAATGCATGGACAGTTTAACATCATGGATCGTGTAGTCTACCAATCCTGCACTAGTAGCCAAAGCAACAATCTGATCCGGAACAGAAGATAAGTAATCAATCTGTGAAGATGAAGGATACATTACGCGTTCAGAGCATAATTTCTTCCAGAACTTGTTCAATGAATCTGGAATAAGTTCCTTCCACTATTGATCGATAATCTTTACAGCATCTATTATGCTGAATTTCAGCACTTTGAACTTTAAAGTAAGCGAAATGTTTTTAGCAAATAATGAGCCTTAAACGTAGAAATGGCACCTCTTCTTGAGTAAATATCCCTTCATTTGTGAAAGCATTCCTTAAACATTATTGCCGTCTATCCAAATGATTAGCAAGCATTCAATTTTTGCCATGATGCAATGTCTATCATGGACAATAACTAGAAGCGTGTACCTTTCGGTTTTTTCAAGGTCCTTCATAGTTTCACAGATCTTTAATCTTTTTCATTTGCGCCTACTGTTCGAACAAACCTGTGACTTATTCAAGCGACGCAAAACTTTCAATTCAACATCTAAGGAAATAGTTTTATGTGCCACTCAGGTGCCATGGCTTGTTGTAAATATGTGATCAGTTACCGGTGATAATCTATATTTTTTTATATTTTTTATATTTCTATATTTTTTTAAGCTTGCTAGTTTTCGAACACTTTTCCGTTTTTGGCTGTTTTTAGAATTTTTTAAGAAATTTTTTTGGCGGCCGTTAAGCGAGAAAAAACGCCGCTAAGTGAAACTTGGTGCTAAATATAGTGTGGCCGTTAAGCGAGGTGGCCGTTAAACGAGGTATTGGTGGGGTAACTTAGAATCAAGAACGGAGTATCGAGTACTTGGTATCGAATAATAAATATCGAATACGTGATATCGAGTTCTAAGTATCGAATACTAAAAATCGGGAACTGAGAATCAAGTGCATGGTTTAGAGTAATAAGTATCGAGTACTTAAAATAGAGTAAAATGCCAAATGGCTTGACACAGCCCCAAACGGCCAAAGCCGAGCTCTTCTTAATCTCTTGGCTTGTGCAATTTTTATTTTCGCACAAGAGAAAGGCACCTACAGTTTAACGTCGAGTCCGATCGGCAGTTTGAGAAGCTTTTGCATGGCTGATTACTACTAAGCTGGCGCCAATAGCAGTGAGGGGTGACCGCGAGTGTAAGTTCAATCAAAGAAAAATCCTTTCATTAGATGTTCTGAGGCGGGATGGAACCCACGACCTCTTGCACAGCAGTCGCGCACACTAGCCGCTGATCCACTCCCGGGCCCATTAGAATTGAGTACTGAGTAAAAAAAACAGAGTCTCGGGTACTTAATATTGAGTTCTTCGTTTCGAATACTTAGAATCAAGTTCTGAGTATCGAGAATTTATTCAAAGAAAAAACTTTTCATTAGATGTTCTGAGGCGGGATGGAACCCACGACCTCTTGCACAGCGGTCGCGCACACTAGCCGCGGGGCCACCCGGCCACCATCCAAGTACCTAATATCGAAAACTTAGTATCAAATACTAAGAATCGAGTAGTATTATCGATTACATTGTATCGAGTTTTGAATATGGAGTATAAAGTAACGTACAAACGCAAGAATGTGAAAGGCGGTTGGTTGCAGCCCAGACTGGTTAATTAGGTTGGTACTGACCAAACCTACGAAGACTATCTCAGGTCTAGTGGTTGATCACCATTTTGTTGCTTTTGCACCACAGTTGATGTTTGTCAAGATAGATCCAAGAACAGATCCTTTTGGAACACCGCATGTTTCTTGATAACTGGTTTTGCCATTGTCAGTCTCAAAAGGCTTTATATGATGGCGGTTCGATTTGGTTTGTAGCATTCATTGTGCTCAGATGTTTCAAACCAGCTGAGTTGAAGGCATATATCCAGTGTGTTCGCCAGACAGTAGTCCTTCCTATCACAAATCCATCGCTCTTCTTGGTTGCCCAGCTCGCGACATCTCATTATTTTCCGATGTCATCTATGTTTGATCGTCACATATACACTACAACGCTAGGCACGGCGTTGTTGTTCGAAACTAAGCAAATAGTTTCATTTATAATAACAAAGAACCTCCAATTAAGCAAGGAAACATTTTGGTCACCGTTTAGGCAGTATTGGCTATTGGGGACGCACACAGGCACAAAGGTTTTCTGTCTGTCACAAGCTGCTTTAGAATTCCCAAACAGTTAAGGCATCGCCAGCATGGAGAGATGGCTGTATGACTGGCATTCGGCAAGCAAAAAGATCGCTGATGATTGTGTTCGTCTGGAAACAGCTGTACGATCTATTAGCCTCCTTTTTGGTGTTGTGTGTTTCTGTTAAAAGTTATGCGCATAAAATAACCTTGAACTGGCTAAAACAGCAGGATATATAAACCATAGTTAAGTCCAATACGATAGTTTAATTTTTAGCATGCTTTTTTCCCTAAGTGTACTAAATTATTTTGAGGTTGGGTTGTATATGCAAGTGTACAAAACACTACTTAATATTGGAAAATAAAGCTGGGCTTAGTTCCAGAATACAAATATTTTCCTCCAGCAACCTTTGCTTAACCCATTTTATTAACAATATTTTTGTTGTTATATTCCATTTTGTCTTTGACTGACTATTACACAAATACACAATATTTTTGTTGTTCTATTCAGTTTTGTCCTTCACTGACTGTTACTCTGCTCTGCTTAACCTTATCATGACACAACTTCCCAAGGAAACCGAAAATTTAATTTCACGAAGCTTTCACGCGATTGAAACACCCAAATCAAGAAGAAGCTTAAAACGGGAAAAGCTGCACGAATCTGAATCGAAAAAAAATATAGAGCCCACAAGTGGAGTCCAGAGTCAGCATGGTCGCTTTAGCACTCATACGATTGCAACACCCACATCTAGAAGAAGCTTTAAATATTCAGTTCCCACAAGTGGAGTCCAGAGTCAGCATGGTCACTTCAGCACCCACACGATTAGAAGCTTTAGACGGGACAAAGTGCACGAATCGGAGTCGAAAAAATATATAATTCCCGAAATTGATTTCCAGAGTCAGCACAGTCACTTTAAAAGACGCGACCCCAAAGATCGCGGATGGGTTGAGGAATATGTAGACGTTCCTGAAGACGAGTTCGAGCGGCGCCAGCGGACAAAGCACCGTGATGATGCCGATCTGGTCAATTTTGAGCCCAGCTATTCCAAGTTTACCGTTCCATTGTAGGTATTAATGTACAAAATAAACATTACTAATTGTCAAACGTTAATGAAGTTCAACTCTGCTTTCAGCGATGGGATCTGTAAGGCCCGCTATAAGCGATCTGTGGAAAAATACAATCGCCAGTTTCACCGAGAAATGCATAAGCTGGTAGACAATCAGTCGTCTGCTCGCGAAGCCGCCTACTTAGTACGGTACGTCTAAGACGTTTAAGTGCCGCTAATGATTTAAATTTCTATGAAATTCTTTTCTAGAATTTTATCGTATACCACATTATGGCCCCCCTATCATAGTGTATCGGAGATATATGATACAAGTAATAAATTTTATCGTCTAACACCAGCAGAAGAGTCCCGCTACAAATATATAATGACGCATGAATTTTCCTAGAAAGGACAGAAAGTAGCAGAGTTTTTTAAAGTCTCAAGATGAAGAGTTATTTTTGGACTTTAGAAAACTCTGTTTCTTTGTGGCCTTTCTGGAGAAAACTAAAGAGATGTGAAGTATAAAATAAGCGAAACATTTTTAAATAAAATTCAGGAGAAACTGAAAAACCAATTTATAAGCGCTCTGTCTTGTTCAGTTTGTTTTGGAACTGATTAACTAGATTCCGGACTGGCTTAGACGGGATACTAATTTTGAAAGTGGGGAGGGTTCAAGGTAAAAACTTATTTTTCTGATTGGCCCGTCCAAGATGCTAAATATGTTAATTTGAAAACAAAAAAATTTGTGGTTATTTATCAAATTATTGGTAAAATTAAAAAACAGTACGGAATTCTCGATTTAAGAGGAAAATTCGACTTGCACGACCTCTAAACGTCTTCCAAAAAATCTGAAAAAAATCTCTTAAATACTTTACTCTATAAGCTTTCAGGAAATGCTGGTGCACCCGTGAAAGTAAGAACAAGATCTTTTTTTGGGACACCCAAGAATACATATTAGGCACACTCGTTTTCGAAATCCATTGAACGCTTCCATTCCAACTTAACGACTATTTGACAAGGGATCTCTATGCTATATTACTTCATTTTTGGCGTCAGCTGTTTGTAATCATCGAAAATCGTATGAAATAGGTGAAACTTTGTGAATTGTACCGCCACAAGCCATCAAAGCTGTGCAAGATCATATTCGTCAAAATCCACTGAGCAAGCAGAAAATCATGTCTCTTGAAATGAATATTAACGAGGACAACATTTCGAGCATCATAAATCGTGATATGTGACTCACAGCTTACATGAGACACACCGGCCACTTGCTCACATCAGCACTGAGACTAAAACGTAAGACAAAATCGAAAGCATTGCTTCGCCAGTGCACGATAATTGCCCACAGACGAATTCTGTTTACTGACGAGAACATTTTCACCAAAGTCCTCTATAGTCTATAGTCATGTATCTATGCAGGTCAGTGTTAGGGTGAGTCTGTTTAACAAACAGAACGATAGAATGTATGCTGTGTCATCAAAACAAACGTCCGAAATCCGAATAACAAACATTGTGGGACCTATCGACTGAAATGGACCTGTTATTGGACAGCCGCTAAACAGAGAGCGCGACAGGTGCACAAAATCGGTTGAGGGAAGACCAATACCGTTTTTATACCCTTGCAGAGGGTATTATAAAATTGTCCGGATGTTTGTAACGCTTAGAAGGAAGCATATCCGACCACATAAAGTATATATATTCTTGTTCAGCATGACGAGCTGTCCCTCCGTCTGTCCTTCTGCCCGTCTGTCCGTCTGTTTCTATGCTATCTTCTGCGTCAGTTTTAAAGCTATCCTCACCAAACTTTGCACGAAGTCTTTTGGTACAGATATGCTGCACATTTGTCGGAACCGGCCGGATCGGATGACTATAGCATATAGCTCCCATAGGAACGATCGGTCGAAAAGCTAGTTTTAGTGAGAAAAACTTTTTTGTTTTTTAATGGAAACGCCTTCAAACTTTGTATTTCTTAGTTTGCTATGCCTTCCCATGATTCCACCAATTTTGGTCAAAAACGGACATCTATATAGTATAGCAGTCATATAAAAATAGAGTCAGAAAAGTTGTCTTAGTTAGAAAAATTGGCATGTATTTGTTGTATATGCTCCCACACTATTCTACAAAGTTTGGTCAACATCGGATGACTATAGCATATAGCTGTCATAGGAACGATCGGTCGAAAAACTAGTTCTAGTGAGAAAAACTTTTTTGTTTTTTATGAAAACGTCTCTTTATAAACTTTTACACAATTCTACAAAGTTTTGTCAAAATCGGATGACTATAGCATATAGCTGTAGTACGAATGATCGGTCCAAAAGAAGTTCTACTGAGAAAAACTTTTTTGTTTTAATTGGGATCGCCTCCAAATTTCGTAACTAACAGTTTGTTATGCTTTTCCATAATTTCACTAAGTTTGGTCGACATCGGACATCTATTATAGTATAGCTCCCATAGAAAAGTAAGGTCCGAAAAATTGTCTTATTTAGTAAAACAAACTGCAAGGGCCGAGCCGAAGTTACCTTCCCCCTATTTTTTTTTATAATTTTTTCGGTATGGATTAAGAGTTATTTACTTGCTAAGCTAAAAACCCATGTACCGAACTTCATTTCTACGGATGATTGGTTTGCTGTTAGCCCAAACCAGAATCCATTGAACCACAAACTGCGGTCCGTTCTCAAGGCTATGGTTTGCTCTACTCTACACCCAAATATTTAGACTTTGAAGCGGGCCCTTGTCCCAGCAGTGGACAATTTTCCATGCAAGAGGTGCGCACTGCGATCGATGAGTAGCCAGAGAGACTTCGGAGTTGCTGGAAGGCACAAGGCAGCCATTTTAAATAAACTGATCTACGAGTGACCAAATAAAAAGAAGAAAAAAGTTTTGAAAAATATTTATTCGCTGTCATTTTATTGGCCAAAAATTGGGGAAAGTTAACTTAGGCTCGGCCGAAGTTTTTTATACCCTTGCAGTTTGTTTTTCTAAATAAGACTACTTTTTGGACCTTACTTTTCCATGGGAGCTATACTATATAGATGTCCGATTTCGACCAAACTTAGTGCAATCATGGAAAGCAGAGCAAACTATTGATTACGAAATTTGGAGATGATCCCAATTAAAACAAAAAAGTTTTTCTCACTAGATCTTCTTTTTCGACCGATCATTCATACTGCAGCTATATGCTATAGTCATCCGATTTTGAACAAACTTTGTAGAATCGTGTGAGAGCATATAAAACAAACACATGCCAATTTGGAGGACATTTCCATTGAACACAAAAAAGTTTTTCAAGCTAAGACTACTTTTCAGACTCTACTTTTCTATGACAGATATACTATATAGATGTCCGATTTCGACCAAATTTGGTGGAATCATGGAAAAGCATGATATACGAAGTTTGGAGGCATTTCAATTGAAAACAAACAAGTTTTTCCCATTAAAACTATTTTTTACAGCTATATGCTATAGTCATTCGATCCGGCTGGTTCCGACAAATGTCCAGCGTATTTATATCAAAAGACTTCGTGCAAAGATTGGTG
This sequence comes from Lordiphosa collinella, assembly GCA_018904265.1. Lineage (NCBI taxonomy): Eukaryota > Metazoa > Arthropoda > Insecta > Diptera > Drosophilidae > Lordiphosa > Lordiphosa collinella. The sequence continues at coordinate 16,571 of JAEIFV010000861.1, read as the reverse complement.
AGGATAGCTTGAAAACTGACGGAGGAGATAGCATGGACACAGACGGACAGAAGGAAAGACGGACAGACAGGCAAGGCTAAATCAACTCAGCTCGTCATGCTGATCAAGAATATATATACAATTATGTGGTCAGAGATGCTTCCTTCAAAGCGGTTTAAACATCTGGATAATTTTATAATACCCTCTGCAAGGGTATAAAAAACCGTGTACCAAAACAATTGGGAGTATTAGGTGTAAGCTGACTACACTCAATCAACGCCGGAGGAGGATCTAGAAGGTCCTGGGAATTTTGGGAACTCTACTCCCAAAGTTGAAAAACTGTTGTATGAAAAGCTGTTGTATAGAAACTACTTGAAAATTTAGTTTTCATACACGTTTGACAGTGACCCACTACGTTAATGAAGCTTTTCGACTTATTACGCTTACTTTGCTCATTTCCACATGCGACTTGTAGCTTTTCTACACGCCACAATTCAAATTTACTTACACAATAGTATTTGCACAAGGGATTTTGGGGAGTAAGGGGCACACAAAGAGGGCAAGCTCCTTCTTCAGAAAAGTACGCCTTTTCTTTCACTTACCTTGTCTGGGACTCGAACTCACAACTTACTTACCTTGTCTCGGAAATGTTGACACAATTGCCGTCATCTTAGCCCATACGACTATTAACCACTTGCGCGGCAAAGCGACTTGTAGATTTCCTATATGTAGCATTCAAATTTTGAAATCAATACGTTTACTTAGAAAACTTGCATGTGACTTGTGAATATCCGTTTTCTAAATGAAAAATATAGCTTTTCTGTTATGAGGGTGCAGATAATAGCAAAAACTAAAATTGGGACAATTTGAATGGTACTCAGTGTAAGCGAGCTTTCACTCAACATCCATGCTAATTAAGCTCAGGTCGAGTCGCCTGAGGTCGAGCTAATTCGCTGCACCGCTTGAAAAAAAGCTTTGTCCGGGGCCCAAAGAAAGTCAAGTGAGTAGAAACTTTCGCGAGCGTTGGTCAATAAAGTGCAGTGCGAACTATTACCTCGTGGATATATGATACAAGACGTAAGTTAATCGTTCTTATTGGATAATCAAAGGCCCAACACGTGTTTAAGGCCAGTGGTACGTTGTACATTATGTGAAAATTGATCTAACCCCAAATTTTCAGAGCCTACCGCGGGGTTCAATTCGGAAGGCCTCCACAATCCCCAAGCTACTGTACCTTGATTGGGTTGTTATTGGCATTGGACCGCTGCGTACCTAGAGTGTCCAGGCCATACTCTTCTAAGAGTCGTTCGTCATCTTCTCTTTGGTGGTTTGTCTGCACCTTAGTGGCACACCTCGCTGTGCGGCGCGCTGACACCTCATGGTGACACAACTCAGCAACCGGCCACGGTCGCGGCTCAAAACGCCCCCATTGGGCCTGTCAGACTCAGCGGCTCTTGTTAACGTGCTCCTTCGTTACCTTATGGCATTTTGGTGGATAACTAAAGCCTAAGTTCTAAGTAGCCCTTATCACGTAATGTTGCCTCGATCGATTATTGGGGGACCCTAACGATCACATCTGCACACCTTCATAACCTGCTGGATCCACGACGGCCTGTGGGGACATTGTGCAACGTAATGAGGTGCTCTAAAAGAGCTACACTACGTGTATATTACTTGATTTGCCTTCGCTTAAATGTAAACAATAAAGACGAAGGGTTTAATTCGTTGTAGCAAACAGTAGAAGCTACTTAGTTGTATCATTCTTGTTTTGACAGGTTTCGTCGTGACTTGTTTTATTATTTGTGGATGTTTACCTTTGAATATTATGCCCATAGGGCGCCTAAGCGCTCGAATGAATTGTATTTTTAAAACTACTTATTTGGAATATTATAGAAGTTACGACTTAAATATGTTAATTGTTTCTCCTTTTGGGGCACCAATGATCGCCGCCGCTTGATGGGTAAGCCGCACTAAAGCTTTTACGGTAGGGTGGATTAAAAAAAGGAACAAGACCTCGTCCGATAGTACATAGCTCTCGTGGTATCTCTCAAATGTATAGCCGTCAAACTTTAGTTGTGTGCTGCGTTGCTTCAGAAGGAAACCCACGCCCAGGCCTGAGCCAGCGCAAAGCTTAGCAGAGCGCTCCGTGACGGCGTCCACTTATTATTTTGAGCTACAATTATCATTTAGAATTTCCACACGCGCATGTAGGCTTTCAATAACCTAACGATAATGTAGAAAACATAAATTTTCGTATTGTATTTATATTGCTGTATGAAAAATGTAGAAGTTATTTGGTAATAAGCTGGTTTTCTCAAATCGTGTACCATATGCCTTTGTCCACGCAGCATTTAACTTTTCAACATGTTTCGTGTACTTTATTATTTCAACATGTGGCTTGTAGTTTTTCAAGATGATACGTTTAACTTTCTGTTTTCTACATTTATCTTGTGAAAGTTAGCAGGGCGAACAACGTTTCGTTTTGGATTGCCGATTTACACGCGGCTTGTAGCTAATTTGGTTTTCTCTGTGTACTGAAAAATAACAATTTTGTCGCCTTGTGTAATCTGTTAAGTCGAATCACAACAAAGTACATCTGTGACTAGAGCAGTTAATCGAAGTCGAAAATGGCAGCATCTGAATCTATTCTGTTGATCGCCATAACGCATCTATTTTTTTTTTGCTTATTTAAGAATTTAGTGGAGCGATTTGGATAATCAAAAAATGTTGATTAAGTGTCAATAAAAAGTGCTAGGCTTAAGAAATCGTTGATGAAAACTATTTTCGCTCAACATTAAACTTTTGATCGCTGTTTTACGAGCTTACGAGCTGCTTCTACCTTTTTGATATATATGCCATTCGTTTTCTATCAAATACTTCGTCGAGTAGTTATAGTTTTTTATTTTTTGATTCCTACAAAAAAATACCCGTTCCATCATGCTTTCTCCTAAGTCTTGTAAATCGATTCGTACTTCGCTATTTTCGAATATTGTAATTGTAAGATTAGAGATTCCAAATTACACCGATGAACCCCAATTTAATACCTTTTACAAACGCCATGTGTTTGATCAAAGATGGGTACGAGAATTTAGAATGTCGAAACGTTCTAAATTGTGGACCAGACGATACGAAGCCAAATGGGGCGATGATTGTGATGCACCGCCGCTGGAACCTAGCTATGCCAAATTTAGAATACCGCTGTAAGTGAGTTTTAATAGATTTCCAGGAAATGATTCTCAAATTTCTGCACAACAGTGAAGCGGAGTGTTTCCGACGGTATAAAATCGCAAGTAGGAATTATAATAATCAAATTAATCGTGAAATCCATCAATTGGTGGTGGATCAAAATTCTGCACTGGAGATGGCTTATTTGGTGCGGTAAGTAAAAGAAAGTATGATTTTTATTCAAATTAGCTATCACTATATGTTGCAGGGTAATGGCATACACTTCGTTATGGCCGCCCTATCACACCAGGTTGGAGTTAAAACGAACAAGTGATCTATTTTATCGCCTTGAACCAAATGAAGAGAAACGCTTAAGGTATATTATGGCTAATGAATATTGCTAAATAAAATTGATTGTAACGATTCACCGACTGATGAGCAACCTACAAATGTACAGGCTAAATAGTATGAATTGCTAGAGTGAAACTTGGACATTCAAAAGTGGGAACGAGGTCTTAGTATTAAGCGTATCGACTGGAAATGTCCGCAAAACTTATTTGCAATATAATTAGATAAGAGTTATTCCGATCCCGAAATTCGAAAAAGAGCAGGATCCGGCCTTCGGTATACCTTAATCCCAGTTTCACTGAACCACTCTAAAATGTTTCTACTTCATCTAAAGTCTCTTACCATTTTGTGCAGTTTCATTCGGATTTTGTTTACAACTTTTCGTTTGCCAACTAATTCAATTTCTTCTCCATGACCACAGAAAATTACATGCAAGTCTTAAGTATTTATTGCATTTATATTTTTCCACTTCCAGACATACCACAAAAGAATAAACAAATTCTCAAATGCCTTGCAAAAATGTCACAAAAGTTCTCTTGGAATATTTTTACAATTTTAATTTATAGAATAGTTGCTGCTGGTAGTTTATTTCTTCTTTTGGTAACATAAATTCAAAGGAAGAGAGCCAAAAAGGGAAAATGCTCTTACTGCATATTCGATCTGCATAAACAGTTTCCATTTGCTGGAGCATCGTCTCCAAGTTTTATGCAAACTACGCACAACTTGCCAACTTGGAGGCGAGTCCAAGTGCCCAAGCATCATCAACGCGGCCACAATGTTGGTCATTTACATTAAATATTAACCCAGAATGCTGATAACAGACACCCACACAAACACACACAGCCAGTAACTGCACACAGAAAAAATATATATTTCTGTTTTTTTTTCACAACCAAAGAGAAAACCTCAAATTTTTCACTTCACTGAATTATTCATGAATGCAATTTTTAGCAACAAATAAAATATAAGCAGACTCGAGACGTCTGAAAAGGAAACGTGGCGGCGCAGCTGTGCGCTCAGTTGTCGTTGCAACATTTAGCGTAAATTAAAAGGAAAAAAAAACTCCCCAGCTTGAACTTTCGGTATGAAATATTATGAAGTCTGAAGTGACATTTGTGGTTACGTAATATTTGAAAGAAATTGGAAATTTTGTTTGGTGCTTAATTTTGTGGAAGTAATTTTGGTGATCCGTTAGATGAAGTGAAGTTTTGGAAGTTATTCATGACAAATAAAGGAACTTATTACGCTGGTCTTCTAATGCAAACTTAAAGTTATCTATAGTTTCCTTGCAACGGCAAGATCAATAATGTGCTATGTCTCGTAGTTTTGGGGGAAGCTACTGCGATTTTACGTGAAAAGAATGTTTCGTCTTCCGAGGTATACATACGCTCTCCATCTAGAAACTGGCCTATCAACGATCTTCAAATTGCACACGTTTAACTAAAGAGGCACAACTCAAAATTTGTCATTTTCGAGTTTCCTTACTAAAGCTTTTTATAATACACATATCCACCAGCACAAAAGATATGGTGCAATTATTTAGCGTACTTTGCATTCAAATAACAGATATGTCTCTTTTCATGATGCCATAGCAACTAGTCTGCAATGTGAAAAGAGTTCTATTTTTATACTCTGTACCAAAGGTACAAAGAGTATAATAAGTTTGTGCTAGCCATGTCCGTCTGTCTGTCCGTATGAACGCACAGATCTCAGAGATGGTAAGAGATAGAGGTTTGACATGTATGGGATATACGCTTCTTATACTTGCAGGCAAATCAAGTTTATTGTCAATTTTTGCCACGCCCCCGCAAATTGGAAAAAACGTAATTTCTCCCACAGTTTTATAGATAGAAGGTTCGTTCCTTCTGGACATATTTAGTTATCGATCCTCCAAAGGAATGGTAAAGATCGGATGAACGGTAGTAAAGATATGAGCTGTATATCTGGGCTGCTCCTGCAGCAACAAAACACATACATATGTATGTAGATGTATGTATATAGGAGCAACGACTACACAGCAAAGTGATAGCCAATAATATTTTAGTACAAATTTTTATTTAACGATTCATATTGGATCGTTGTGGGTGTGATGATCCCGCCCCGCCAAAAATTCCACCTTTTAAATGAATTAAACCTGCAAATATATTGTCTGAGTAATTCCAACAACGAAATCCTATACAAAACCTAACAGCTAGATCCAATTGGATTCTTGCAGCTAACTGGGACGGTCTCATTTTCCGCCTTCCCTTTCCCACATGCACAATATTGAGAGAGAGAAATTAGATATGGTCGCGGGACAAATATATCGCCCGATACCCATCTGAATACTAAGACGAGGATTGTTTAAAGTGCAAATAATATAAAAAAGTCTAGTTCTTTAATTCTAACGTAATATCAAGCAATCACAATGATGTTAAGTCATTCTGGTCACTCCGGAGTCCCGCGTAGTTTTCGATGTACGCCCATCTCTAGCTCTGGCAAATGCAAAGGTTTTTTTGTCTGCGGTTCCAATCCTCTCTCTCTCCCTCTCTCTCCTAATTATACTCTGTACCAAAGGTACATAGAGTATAATAAGTTTGTGCAAAAGTATGTAACAGCACCTTAAATGATAAGTATTTAAGCAACTCAAGTCGACTCGTAGGTCTTTATTCATATATCGACTCCATTGCTATTGCAATGGCCTCCTCGTGGTGTTCCCTGGATACCGATTTTATACAATATAATCGGGAGCAAATGCGAGCGGCGACCCCAACAGGTACAGAGTGTAATATAGTCGGGCTTGACGGACTTTCTTCCTGGTTTAGCTATTAACTTTTTGGCCACACTGGCTTAAACAGCTCACGCACGTTTCGTGTTTTGTTTCACTGTCAAACATCTTCAGTTTGGTCTATAATAAAACCATGAATCGCCTTACAAACGAACAACGCTTGCAAATTATTGAATTATTATCAAAATGCGTGCTCTGTTAAGAAAGTTCTTCGCGCGCTTCTTCCATTTTATGGTCAGTTTAATCGACCCACTGAAGCGGCTAAATTTCGCACCAAATTTACATTGTTGGACATTAAACCACCAACACGCTTACGTAGAGTGCGAACTGAAGAAAATATCGCAGCTGTATCGGCCAGTGTTAATGATGACCATCAATTATCGATTCGTCGCCGTTCGCAGCAATTGGGCCTCTTTTACTCAACAACGTGGAAAATTTTGCGGAAGGATTTAGGTGTGAAGCCTTTCAAAATACAGCTGGTGCAAGAATTGAAGCCGAACGACCTACCGTGGGTACGTAAATAAGCAGAATTGTCGATTTTGGAGTGAATATCAGCCAGAAGCATTGCAAGAGCTACCAATGCATCTAGAAAAAGTCACAGTTTGGTGCGGTTTATGGGCTGGTGGCATCATTGGACCGTACTTCTTCAAAGATGATGCGAATCGTAACGTAACTGTGAATGGTGAGCGCTACCGTGAGATGATATCCAACTTTTTTTTGCCCAAAATACAAGAGCTCGACTTGAATGACATGTGGCGAGTTCGGTGAACATTTTATTTCACGTTCGGGACCGGTCAATTGGCCGCCGAGATCGTGCGATTTAACGCCTATTTTTTGTGGGGCTATGTTAAAGCTCATGTCTATACAGACAAGCCCGCTTCAATTGACGCATTGGAAGACAACATTGAAGCATTTATTCATGAGATACCTGCCGATATGTTGGAAAGAGTATGCCAAAATTGGACTAAGCGGATGGACCATTTGAGGCGCAGTCACGGTCAACATTTGCATGAAATAATCTCCAAACATTAAATTATATGGACCGTACTATCGATTCAAATAAAGATTTCATGCATTTTTTTGAATTTTATGTGTTTTTTTTTAAACTTTCCTAGAGCTCCTAAAAAATCACCCTTAAAATAAAATCATTTAAAACAAGAAAGAAAGTCGGTCAAGCCCGACTATAAAATACTCTGTACCTGTGAAGTGCTGCCCATCACCGTTGCGACCGGTGCTGCCCTTAATTGTTTGTTTTCCCTATAACTCGACAACCGTTCATCCGATCTTTATCTTTGGCGGATCGATAATTAATCCTGATTACTAAATATGTCCAGAGGGAACGAACCTTCTATCTATAAAACTGTGGGAGATATGACGTTTTTTCCAATTTGCGGGAGCGGGAGGGGGCGTGGCGAAAATTGAAAATAAACTTGATCTGCCTGCATGTTAAAGAAGCATATGTCCCATACATATCAAACCTCTATCTATTACCATCTCTGAGGTCTGTGCGTTCATACGGACAGACAGACGGACATGGCTATATCGACTCGGCTGTTGATGCTGATCAAGAATATATATACTTTATGGGGTCGGAGATGCTTCCTTCTGGTTTCCTTTGCACAAACTTATTATACTCTATGAACCTTTGGTACAGAGTATAATAAAATAGAATATAACCTAGATTCTCATTGTGGACTCATTGGGCGGGTGAACGATTCCAGCAAACAGAAGAGCCAAGTGTCCGAGAATCAAATAATATCTGTGACAAACCCTGGCATCGGCAAGCTACATCCGTGCCACGAAAAGAGGTCGTTGCACTCTACTTATATGAGCAATATGGATTGCCTACTTGTGGAGTCTCAGGTTTGAGCTCAGAATATTTTGTGAATCTGTATACACGAGGACTCGCGAGATTTCCGAAACGTGATTTTAGACAGATTCAAAAATAGATAGTTATTTTAGGCATCGTGATTCAATTGGAGCACCTCAAGCTGGTGTCACTCTTGGGAGCTGTACATAAAACACACGTTTCCCTCCGGGTTGTGATTAATAATGTGAGTAGTTTAAATCCGTTTCACCTTAAAATAGTGTGGCTGGTATCATGTGCCTAAAAGCATTTATGACCTCGAGCTCATTGCATTTATCATTCAGCGATAAAGAGGACGTGCCGAGGACAATAATCTGCTGAATACTGAAACCTAAGTGTGAAAGGTCACATCAACATACCTTTCTGGCTAACTTAAGGCTGTTGTCTTTGGGAGCCTGTGTAAGCTACGGTATTAATATTAGACACATCACATTCGCATTTGACCACCCACACTCCGGGCTTAAGTATGGATTTAAACCCATGCACAAATGTTCAGAGGGAGCTTGTTTATCAATTTTGGATTTGAATTGAGCTATTCGTTTTATTAGACAAATGGGTGGCAAGGAACAATCTTCTTTGAATTCATTTTAAATCCTCCACTATTTCCACATTATTTAGCTTTCAAAAAATTTGCATTCCAAATCGCTCAATAAAACCATTTTGTTTGCAATATATGCAAATCAGCTTGTCCACAAATTACTTTCTGCAACTGCCATCAACCAACTAACAGAACTAAGTGTATGCATCATGAATATACTAAACTTCTTTGCCAAAACTTTTGGCTAGGTGTTAAATATGTCTGCAATGCAAAGTTCTTTGAATTTTCCCTGACAACAGAGAAGAGCCATTAAAATAATCGCTGCAATAACCGCATTTTGGTTACCATTTTCAACTGCGTTTTTACCTTTTCGAAATCAACAAACCGGGGAAGAGAGCGTGAACCCGCTGCTGGAGAGGAGGAGAGAGCGGTGGTGGGGTGGGGCCAAATTTGCATGCATAAGTTATGCGAAGTTGGCAACGGGAGCTGTTCGAGAGAAGCCTGGCAAACGCAACATATTGACACAGTAAACTGCTTAGATTGTCAAAGTTCGAGAGCCAGCTTTCAGTCTGTGAACTGCATCCTGCATCCTGAATGCAGCATTTGGCGGCTGTTTAAGGTGCAGCAAGCATGTTTTTGAGGGGAAAATCCCTAAGGGATGTGCGAGGCCTGGCGGCATATGCACATACATACATATATATATATTCCTTTTTGGGTCTGTGTGCCAAGTCGACAGCAGTTTGTGTTTGTGTGTGTGTGTGTTACATTTAACAAACTTCTTGCCTTTTCCTTCATACACAGATGCAATGTATCATTGCAAGAAAATCCATGCCGCTCGGCTTGATTTCAGTTTATGCCTTTTTCCTCTTTTATTTTTGCTTGCCAGGTTTTGTTTTTACTTTCGTGTATCAAGGAGCCACACCATTTTTACGAGTGAGCCAACTAGAGAGAGAGAAGCCAACTCTCTCGGTTTGTTGATAAGCGAGAGTTTGAATAAGAAAAGCGCCATTTGAGCCCCAGAGTTAAGGTGGTTCGTTTTTGGCTATGAATTAACGGAGAGCGAGAGACAAAGAGGGTGAAAGAGAGAGTGTCCTGCTCCTGCGCTGTAACAGAGCGGGGTAAGTACTTATCAAAATATGGGGACATTTTCAGATTTTGAATACCACAATAAAATCTTTGTTGCGATAATTAAATAATAATAAATAACTTGAAACGATGTCCCTACAAAAAAACACTGAACCGAACCAAAAACGCTTAAAACGGTTTGCTGATGCTTAGCCTATATCTCGCTGCTTTTCTGAAACAAATGTGCTGCTAGGTCAGCTCATCCCAGTTGCTCTGCTCGCCATTCTAATCCTAAAACCTTGGGACATATCTGAGTTTATATTATCTAAGTTGACACTTTGGACTACTAAAATGTTATCTTCGGTTTGTATCACAAAATTAAATGCGAAAAGCCATTATTTGCAACTCAGCACAATTGGAAATTCGAGAGCAGAATCATACCAGATAAAATTTGATGATATCGAAAGCCACAAATCCCTAACAAAATAACCTTGCTTAAAAAGCTACGTCAAAATGCGAAATCTGCTATGAACCAAATTTCCAAACAGTTGGCAACTCTGAACTTATTAAAATCTGTTATATACACTCCTCGACACTTAAATAGGACAACAATTTAAGTATATATTTAGTATTGGATACTGCTCCAAAGTTTTGAATATCCTTGCCGTCTCCATTGAGAACAAAAAAGTATTTCTAACTAAGACTACTTTTCGTACCTTACTTTTCTAAGGAGCTGTACTATAAAGATGTCCGATTTAGGCACTACAAACTAACAAGTACGAATTTTGGAGGCGATTCCATTTAAGGAGGGATTCTCCATGTGCAAAAATTTTTGTTCGATTTTTATACCCTTGCAAAGGGTATTATAATATTGTGCTGATGTGACGCATTGAAGGAAGCATCTCCGACCACATAAAGAATATATTCCGATCGCATGACGAGCTGAGTTGACTTAGCCCTGTCCGTCTGTCGCCGTCCTCCGTCCGTCTGTCTGTTTCTATGCTATCTCCTCCGTCAGTTTTAAAGAGCTATACTCACCAAACTTTGCAAAGTCTTTTGGTACAAATACGCTGCACATTTGTCGGAACCGGCCGGATCGGATGACTATAGCATATAGCTGTCATAGGAACGATCGGTCGAAAAACTTGTCTTAGTGAGAAAAACTCGTTTGTTTTTAATGGAAACGCCTCCAAAGTACCTATTTCCTAGTTTACTATCCTTTCCCATGATTTCACTAAGTTTGGTCGAAATCGGATGACTATAGCATATAGCTGCCATAGGAACGATCGGTCGAAAAACTAGTTCTAGTGAGAAAAACTTTTTTGTTTCTAATGAAAGCGTCCTTATCATTGGCATACACTTATTTTATATACTTTTACACAATTCTACAAAGTTTGGTCAAAATCGGATGACTATAGCATATAGCTCCCATTGGAACGATCGGTCGAAAAACTAGTTCTAGTGAGAAAAACTTTTTTGTTTTTAATGAAAACGTCCTTTTCATTGGCATATTCTTATTTTATATACTTTTACACATTTCTACAAAGTTTTATCAAAACTCGAAGGTCTTGCTATGTTGTGATAGCTTTAAACAGTGGCACACAACTACGAAAGGAGGCATCAGGTTGATCGGACGTCGTTTCATGAGGAGAAACCAACCCCAACCTCCTCATCAATATAAAAATAAAATTCATGCCCTGAAAGAGAAAGGGGTGAAACTGTTTAGGGAATTCCACTAAGTCCAAAGTCCAAAACTTTTAGGCCTTCTATCTTTGGGTGCAGAGTGTTGCGCGCAGGCTGCCTTTGTAATTCGAAGTTTTTGCCACGTCTCGGGCATTTAGAAATTACTTTTTTTAAAACTAATATTCGTTCCTTACTTTTTTACCTTTGGAACTATATTATAGATGACTGATTTCGACCAAACTTAGTGCAATCTAACCGATAGCTTAACAAACTATTAATTACGAAATTTGAAGGCGATTCCAGTTAAAACAAAAAGTTTTTCTTACTCTGAACTTTTTTCCAACTGATCACTTTTTATTGCGCTATATATAGTCGTCAGATATTGATAAAACTTTTTTAAAAATATGTCAAAGTATACCAAACAAGAATTTGAAAGGACGTTTTTAGTAAGGACAAAGAGTTTTTTACTCTACGGAACCTGGTTTTATCGTTCCTGTGGGAGCTATAGCTCGATTTGCTATAGTCATTCGATTTCGACCAAACTTAGCGAAATCATGGGAAAGATGGGTAAACTAAGAAAATTATTTTGCACGCAGTAAAATAAAATGTATTAAATGTATTAAAAAAATTTTTCTTATAGAACTAGTTTTTCGACCGATCGTTCCTATGGCTGCTCATGCTACAGTCATCGATCGAGCCAGTTCCGACAAATGTGCAGACGGACAGACGAGACAAGGGCTAAATCGACTCGGCTATTGATGTGATCAAGAATATATGCTTTACTCAGGTCGCAAATGTTTCCCTTCTACCTGTTACATACTTTTGCACAAATTCACTGATCCCCTTTTCCCCATTTTCAATGGCTTTAGCTTGGATATTCAAAAATATACCAAAAAAGATTTTCGAAAACTCGAATTAGTTTAGGAGATATAGTCCTTTTGTTGACCCAATGTGACCTAAATTCCCAAGACAACTGCAGACTTAAGCGCGTTTATCTCGGAGGGCCACGTTTTCAGACTGGCAGCCATGATATCTCCAGTTCAACTGAGCCGATTTTCATGAAAAGTGGAATCGACGCAGAATTGTCACCATTCTCAGGTGAACCTCGACCATAATTCCAAAAATTTTTAGCTATTTTTTTTTAACACTAAACTACAAAAAAAAGCCCGAAATTGAAATTTTTTGAATGGCCGCCATTTTGTCAAAAAAAATCCAAAATTAAGTTTGGGGTTCACCGAAGAATAATCTATACTGGTTATAATTTTTCATTTCGGACGCTCGGAGCCCGGAATCGTGGCCGCCGTGACGACACCTTTTTTCACCACCAACTTTGAAGTCTCATTCTTTTGAACGGCCCTCGTATCGAGGCAACAAAAATTTTTTTATTTACTTTGAACCTTTTGTAATACAATAAATAAAGAAAGTTTTCAGTTATCTTTGCGTTTTTCAAATAAGATTTTTTAAAGAGTCAAAAAAACGGGTTTTGAATGAGAAGACCCCCTTAATTGCTTACTGAGTTTATCGATAATATTGGTTCTCTGTTAACTTGCACATTGGATCAACTGTGAGCTGCTCAACATAACTTACGTTTTCGCAGTTGCTGAGCTTAATTTTGGCGCCACTTTGTATCGTTCGCAACAATCTTCGTTTATTAAATTAAAGTGCGGTTCTTTGCAGTCTGCGGTTAGTATATGTTATTAAGAAGTAATATGCAGTCCAAGTACCCTTTTTCAGTGTTTCTTAAAAATGTCACATTGTGAACTTTTTTCGACCTGATCTTGTGATGTCCAAAAGTGTCCAAGCTAATTTTTGGTTTTTTAGAGAGTTTTGTCTATTGTGAACGTAAAACAGTTGTCGTCCTCTGCAAGTTTTTGCAATGATCTGTCGGCTTTTGAGATAAAAATCGAAATAGATGTTCACTTATCTAAGCAGGGGTAACCAGCAAAGGTATCTAACCACCCCTCTTGTTAATTTCCCAATATTAACTCCTTTTCACTATCTAACTTCGAAAGCCAGCCAATTTCCCACTATTCAGGTCAAGCTGTATCAAGTTGTGCTCTCAAATTTCACCATTTCCCCTCCATAACATTACCAACACAGTCCTAACAAGAGCCATGCCCCAAAACATCCGCTCGATGAGGCCACAAATTGAGGCACACGCACGCACGTACACACACACTCGCACACCGCTAACTGAAATACGAGTCGAAGTCTCTTTTTGGTGTAGGTCGTAAACAGAAGCAGCAGCAACACGCAGCTGATGCGGTTTGCTCAAGCGAGTTGGGAAACAGCAACAGCACAAGCAACAACAGCAACCTCTGTCCATTTTAACGAGCGCACCTGACCAACTGCAGCAGCTTATATGTCCTTGCTACTTTATTGCACCTGCACCTGAACTCACACTCACACACACACACGGAGAAGCACATGGGAAGACAGATTTATATTTTGTCACACTTACTTGAAACGGCTTTGGCTGCTTTGCCAGCGCAGCGTGATTCCCTTCATTGGTTCCATCGCCCTCATCATCGTCAAACTGGCATCGTCTTTGGTGGTGGTCGTCTTGGGGCTGCAGTCAGCAGCATTTACTTGCCGGCATTAATTTTAGCTGCCATTACTTGGCAGAGATGAGGGCGTGATCTGTATAACCAAGGATGGTCAAATCAATTAAATTGTATTGTAAATTGTGGAACTACAGAAATACCGGCATCGCTTCAATTGCAACTGATAAGAACTCATTTTGTAAACCAAAAACTGTATTGATAGGTATGGTTTTAAATAGATCTAGATTATAATCAAAATGGTAATACTGCTGGCAACATATAAATATTGGGGAAATTTGATTTTAAGGCTAGGAATGAGTGGGTTGACCGAAAGGTGGTTTGTAGAGGTACAGTCTACCCAACGATAAGACACAAGAAGAAGAATAAAAATTTCATCAAAATATATGACAGAAAAGATGTTCAATGCAGTCGAGACTGGGTTGTGAAAAGAGTGCCAGTATCATTATTTTAGGCACTCGACGAACATAAAGAACGACTTACTTAGCTTTTAGGTGCAAGTTCCACTGGCGATTGGATGAAAGCTGTTTAAAAAAAATCGATTTGTTCTTGAATTTTCAAGAACTTTGCTCCTGAAATCGAGCAAAATTTCTTTTCAGTTTCGAGGTAAGTGAGGTTAAGTAACTGAGATAGGAGAGCACATAAGAAACAAGAAAGATAGTCGGTCAAGCCGGACTATAACATACTCTGTACCTGTGAAGTGCTGCCCATCGCCATTTCGATCGGTGCTGCCAATAATTGTTTGTTTTCCTTTTCGTTCATCCGATCTTTACCATTCCTTTGGCGGATCGATAAAGAATACCTGTTACTGAATATGTAAACCTTCTATCTGTTAAGCTGCTTCTTTAGAATTTTGTTGCTGGTTTATTACAAATGACTAGCCAATTTTACTGTTTTTAGGAAACGAAAACATATTAGAGTCTCTACCACCCATTGCATAAAAATATAATTAAATTAAATAAAAAATACAAAAAAAAAAAAAAATTTTAAAAATTAAGCTCAAATTATTCTAAAAATCTCGACGTGATGGTGACCATCTGAAAAGTTTTATATAAAAATCATCTAGAGTCACTACCAAGCTCTTCAAGATACTGGAAAAGTCGAATTTTGCTGCTCATTGAACTATAATCAAACCTCGAAAACTTGCTAAACATGAAAAATTTTTGTGTAACATTTTTAAATAAAGTGTACAGAAATTCTTTTGTCATTTTAAGGTATACTTAAGAAAGCTCAAATTTAAGGCAAATAACATAATAAAAATAACATGTTGAACACACAAGAACAAAAATACTTTTTTTAACATATATAACCGCAGACTGCAAAAAATCGCACTTTTATTAAATAAACAAAGATTGTTGCGAACGAAAAGAAGTGTGGCAAAAATTAAGCTCAGCAGCTGTGAAAACATATGTTATGTTATAGCCAATTCACACTAGCCACCATCGTCCACCGTCTACCGTCAAAGATGGTACGTAAGAACTTAACGTGCCAAATTTTCTCAATATATTCCCCCGTCAGCAGGGGATGTTCCTATCTCATGCTGTTTCACTCAACGTGTGTGCGATATTTTTGCTTCCACCTCTAAAAAAATTGACATTCGCAACGAAAACGTAAACAATGTCAGCGCGCAAGTGATTGTCAAACTTCAAATTTCGACTGCTGAAGAAAAAGGTTAGTTAATTTTTTTTGTATTTCTAAAAACAAGAGTTCATTTGTTTAATGTTAGCTACAAAAATAACGTCTCCGCGCACTGTGTGGTCTCTGAGTAAAAACATCGACGACCTCAGAGGGACCAGAGGAGATGGCCATGCAGATGGAGATGGAGCAACTCTGTACTCATGTGAGATGTGCATAATTCACCAACTAATAACTATAGTTGCGCTGCATTATTCTTTGGGCGACTATCTAATCCTTTGCCAATGTGACGGAATCTTGCCTTCAAGTGCCCAAATTCATTTTCAACTACTTGCCTAGCCTTAGACAAATGATAGTTAAATGTTTTTTTACTGCACTGAAGCTGAAGTTGTAAATGGAGTCGCCAATCAGCAGCATAGGAATATTGGTGCTGCGTATTTCTTTTGATCCTGCTGCAATGATGACGATTTTGCCATTTGCTTAAGGTGGCATTTCTCAAATTGACTTGGAGAAACCTTTATCTGCAATCGATGTTAATAAATACGAAAAAATGAAGTCCCTTCTATCAGAATTTAAGGGTCTCCTCCCGGGGTTTTTTTTAATATCGTCAATTATTTTAGACTATCAGGCCTGTTCCCGTTTCCGAGTGGAATGAAAAAGTAAAACGATCGTAATTCCGAATCGTATTCATTTTGGTGTTCCCGTTTCCGAGTGAAATAGAAATCGATTGCCTTTTCGAATAAATGTTCGAATCGCTTTCGAATTTTAATTCAGCCATAAAGCAAGCCTTAACAATTTCGATCAGCACTGCGCATGCGCTGATTCGGAATTGCGAACAGCTTCGGTTTCATTTCGATCGTTTTTCTTTCGTCTGCATGCAATTTCTGAGGGAACAAATTTAATAAAAATAATTGTAAATCAAATTGAAGACTCTATATATTATTGAATACTTCAAAATCTCTA